>CEMU01569317.1:191607-214202 GCA_900068965.1 Calocybe gambosa
CGGTTAATATGAGCATCGAAACTAACACGGAGCCGCACTTGAGTCGAAGTTGCTGAGCATAGGTGGACACACGTGACATAACAAATAATGATATAAAGCGGAATTTGGAATAGGTTGTCACGTCACATAAGCACACCGTCACCACTTGACCTGATATTTTCACCAGTCTCTTTCGCCATCCTTGTTGAACGTCGTCAAAATGGGTCTCAGTGTCTCCAGGTTGTTGAGCGGCCTTTTTGGCAAGAAGGAAATGAGTGCGCTGGGCTTGTTTATGATCAGCCATATTTCACTGACCATCTTCTTGCAAACAGGAATTCTTATGGTTGGCGCTTCCATATACCGTTGACAAAAGTACTTTGACTAATTGAAAAAAGGTCGGTCTTGATGCTGCTGGTAAGACTACCATCCTGTACAAGTTGAAGCTTGGCGAGATCGTCACCACCATTCCTACCATCGGTTTGTCTTAAGCGCTTACCTGGCAGCCCGGATTTTCATATCGTTCCAGGTTTCAACGTTGAGACTGTCGAATATAAAAACATTTCATTCACAGTATGGGATGTCGGTGGGCAGGACAAGATCCGTCCTTTATGGAGGCATTGTGTGTCTCTCTCAACATCGTCGATCTTGATCCTCAATTTTTTTTTTTTACCTTTTCAGATTTCCAAAACACCCAGGGTATTATCTTCGTCGTCGACTCCAATGATAGAGAGCGTGTGTCTGAGGCCCGAGAAGAGCTTCAGCGAATGCTTAATGAGGATGAACTTCGTGATGCTCTCCTCCTTGTGTTTGCCAACAAGCAGGACTTGCCGAATGCAATGAATGCGGCCGAAATTACGGACAAGCTTGGTCTTCATGGCTTAAGGCAGAGAACTTGGTATATTCAGGTTAGTTGAGTCGAGATACACAGCTGCTTGCAAAATACTTACCAACTTCGGTTCACTTTCTAGGCTGCTTGTGCAACCTCTGGAGATGGACTCTATGAGGGGCTAGATTGGTTAAGCACAAACATCAGTCGCCGGGTGTAATGTTTCGCTACAGCTCCGTTGTCGCTACACGACTTTTCACGAATACGCTTCCACGCTGTTCATTCTGTTCTTACATAATATCCGCCTTTTTTCCCACTGGTCTCTCAAAAGATGCCTGTTTACGTAGACCTTATCCATAGCATATCATCTTTTTTCTACGGGCTGTACTTAAAGACATTGAATTAGCGTCCCTCTCCAGGAAACAGTCTGCCAACAGCATCGGCCTCCTTTCTCCGTTTCTCTGCTAACTCCCGCGCAGCAGAATCACGTTGAGAGGTGCCAAATCGGGCAAGCTTCTCAAGGAGTGCCTGCAGGCGCTTGGGTTTGACTGCACTGTACGATGTGTGTCGCATGGCGGGGACCATATACTCGTGTACAGTATCGGATAATGGAATGGAAGTTGTCTTTTTTTCAACACACGTCAGAAAAAGTTTATTAGCTTGTTCGAACATGGGAAGCATTACCGTCCGTAATTCAACAAACACCGAGGACAAATGTGACCGTCCTATCCTCTTCAGTTCTTCTTCTAAAAAGTCCACATCAATTAAGATGTTTGAGATCGCGTTCTCATTCATCATAACTATATCTCTGCCAGCGAGGAATCCCTATGATAGGCGTATTGGTAAACCAAGAGGTGCTGATTCTTTCTGACACATACCATCAAACACCCAGCGATGTATTCTAGGGCACCCTTGTAAGCTTCGTCCTTATAGGCCTCCTTGATCACGAGAGAGTCGACCACAGTCGTTAGCCAATTGACTAGTTCGTAAAGATACATGCTGGGCGCATCTTCTCGTGTTGACGGTGTCCACTCATATTCAGATAGCTCAAAGAACTGATCAAGTTTGGAGGTGATCAAGCCAGTGATACGAGCGAGAGACTGTGATAACGTATCTTGGAATGAGTTATGAGCATTCAGCCGAATTGTGCCACCATTTTGGGTAGACCTGAAAAGAGAGAGTTGAGAGAGGAAGTCTTGTTTCAAGAAACGACCTACCGATTGTTCGTTAGTACGCGTTCCAACTCTGCGCATGCTGCCTGAAAATATTCCAGATTGGTAACTATTTGCGCAATCTGAGTGAGCGTGGATGTTCCCGCTAGACGTTTGCCTATGGCTTCGCTGATGTGTTCCGTTAACAGACTATCTAGTGACTAGAGTTCCCTCGGTGAGCTACCTGATATTACGTTTGGGTTTGGGCCGACTCGTACCTTCCTCAATAAGTCGTTTGTACCCACATGATGCTGAGACACCCCTTCAATGAAGGCATGAAACTTTTGGATAAACACGCGTATCTTTTTCAGACGTATATCAACGAGAGTAAATGGTGTATGGGAATGGTGACTTACGTCCTGACAACACAGATAGAAAGTCTGTGACCATGGGAGAGCATGAGGGGCGGTTTCCCTGATTCTGGTAAATCTCCAGTTTATCATGCATGATAGAACGTACTGATTGATCCGAATTTTGTCAGCATCATCGATGAAAACAATTTCGAGTACTGTATCAGCTTCTCTGGAAGTGTCGATCTGCATCGGTAGATGGTCATCTTGATAAACGATCTGAGTGTGACGATAAAGGCAACTCCTTCTTTCACATGAGGTTGATCTTACAGCTTCGAAACGTTTCCTAAACTGCGCTTCTAGCAATTTGACATATTTTTCGTAAAGAAGAAGGATGAATGACTGGAGGGTGTCTGTAGAGTAAGGCGATGTCTGTTGAGCGTGCAATCAGTAAAACAATAAAATAAGCGGATGGAGGCCGTCGCTTACTTCTAAAGTCATGATGAAAGCAATGAGACATTCTTTTACTTGGAAGTATGCTTCAGGGTCGCTTTCTGTTTGTAGGGCATTTGTGATTGAGCTTGCAAGCCCCATGACAAGTGAGTCCCACAGCTCTTCAACATCTCTTTGTGACCGGAAAAAACCTGTTGTCTCGAGCACGTGAGTCTCAACAATGAAAAATCCAGATATCTCCTGAGTTAGTTGTGGGAGAAATGCTAGCGGCAAGGGATTTGGAAGAATTAGATCGGATTGTGCCTTTGTAAATCCTGAGCTAAGACAGCAGTCGTAGCAAGGAATACCTACCTTTCTGTCAGCGTGATACGATTTCCGCAGCTCGTCCAACGAGTTGAGCGTGGTATAGATATGGATACACTCGAATAATGGTTTGAAGTCTACCTTTATGACATCATTATCCAGCACGTTGACTGCTTCGAATGTTAGCCAAGATGAGATTATAATGGTAGTTTGCATTACCTTCCGTCTTTTCATATGTAATCATCTCAACTGCACTCCCAACGCGACTTGTACGAAGTAGTTGCTCTTTCTCTTGTCTGGATCTCCAACGTAAGGTACGCTTTTCCATCGCTTCGGTGGCCAGCCTTCCAACTTCAGTGCTTACATTGCGGATCTCAAGCAACCACTGTTTCATCGACGCGGTCACTGCATCCTTGATTTGTATTCGGAGTGAAGGCAACGATGAGAGGAGATACTGAAAAAATGGAGTCTGAGATAAGGACGTCGGAGGCATGCTCTGTATGTCCTCCAGAGACTGCAAAATGGTGATGTATATTATTGTCAAGCCAGAAATACATGGCACACAATGTAGACGACAGACCCTCAATGCGCCCCAGTATTTGCCTTCTTTGATCATTTCGCCGACTCGGCTGACGACATCGAGCACACGGAGGCATGCTTGAAGCGTGTCAATAGCCTCATCAAGATTAGCAGCGGTTTTCTTGGATTGCAGCAGTGCTCGCTTTTTCTCGATGAGGCCCCTCCCGAGCTGTGATACACTGGTGTCCAGGGACTGTATGTTTTCTTTCATTTTGTCGGTGTAAGACTTCACCGTGAACAAAGTGGAGACGGAGGAGATAAAGTCCTGATAGTTGTCACTGCATATTTTTTCGATCTCGGCGTCCTTAGATTCAATGAGAGCCTGTACAGAACGTAGAAAGACTTCTTGTTGGCGGTTGCTGTGTATCTGCTTAATGACAGGACCAAGCTGTTCAAGATTCTCCGATGAAGACGAAGGATCAAGGAGATGGATCTGTTGAAGTTGCTGGTCGATAATCTCTTCGGTAAACTGAGGCCTTCGGCGCGGAGGCATAACTGTAACCGGGGTGAGCAGACGAGTCACATTCCCACAGTAAGTGCCTTTGTTTGCCATCATCCTGGGAAATAAATAGACTTTATAATTTTGTTCTTCAAGTTGCCCCCCAACCATGTCCTTTACCAGCCTGATTGCCGATGCAGTGTATGTCCTTATCATAATATTTGCTATATGAAGCTCTTACGTTTGGATCTGTTAGTCTTTTTGACATGGATGGGACTCTTGTAGATTCCGCAGCCGGTGTTACAGGCGCTTGGAAGCTATTCAAAGAGCGATACCCGGACATAGACGTAGAGAAAATTCTAAGCTGCAAGTAATACAACTTTTTCTACACCTCAATCCTCTGATATAGCCTTTATTAGCGTCGCATGGGGTGCGAACGGTGGAAAATCTCAGAAAATACTGTGGAATCACCGACACAGAGGAACTTGAGGTTAGTCACTACGATCCAACAAACCAGCGTGTTTTAAATTTCAAAGAGGGAAGCAGTACGCTTTGAGAAAGCTATCGTGTCTACTTCGTCAGAAAATGGGGGCCAAGGCATCGTTTTGTTGCCTGGCGTCGCTGTCACTCTCGACGAGGTTTGTCACCTTGTAACTTCAGTGATAATCAACAAGACATCCCCAGATCGCTTCAGCTCGGCATCTACCCAATCCCTCATGGGCGATCTGCACATCTGCAACACGCGCCTACGCTTCGGCTGCTCTCCGGATTGCCGGCGTTCCTCTACCCGATGTTTTTGTAGCCGCTGAAGACGTGAACCAGGGCAAACCCTCGTAAGTTACGCCATCAAGAAGCAATAAAGATCCGCTTATGTCAAATAGCCCCGATCCTTACTTGCTAGGGGCGAAACAATGTGGTGCGAAACCAGAGAACTGTAGGTTGGTCCCTTGCTAGGCTGCGACGGTAACCCCTTAACCGGATATCAGGCGTTGTATTTGAAGATGCACCTACTGGGGTTCGTAGTGGCAATGCGGCGGGTTGCAAGACCATCGGTCTTCTTACTACACATACCCGTCAGCAACTCGAAGAAGCAAACCCTGACTTCATCGTCCAGGATCTGTCAAGGTAAGTGCTATGCGTTTCTAAATCGTGCGTGCTCTGATCTTGAGATAGTGTCACCTTGAAACTGCTTGATAAAGGCGTAATGGTTACAGTTCACCAATAGATCTCGTGTTAGACCTTACAAGGCAGGTTTTTGATAGACTTCCTGGTTTAGTAGCTTATCGTATCTACACATGTGAAGATGTATATATACTGATAGATCTAAATAAGGGTATTCTGGGTTCCTTAGCAATGGGAATTGTCCAATTTTAATACTCGCCCTCTTCTTCAGCATCGGCTGAATCAGTGCCAACTTCTTCATAGTCTTTCTCCAATGCTGCGAGGTCTTCACGGGCTTCGGAGAATTCACCCTTCGAAGGAGGTGGGTTGTTGATGAGTTATAAGAGGCAAGGGGGGTAGACACAAACCTCTTCCATACCCTCACCGACATACCAGTGAACAAAGGCCCGCTTTGAGTACATGAGGTCAAACTTCATGTCTTTGAAACTCGTCATTGGGCCGGAAGTGACAGGATTCCAACTGTCAATTGCTTACCAAGGCGTCCCCAAGCGGCAGATATAGCAGTAGTGTTGGATAGCATGCATAGGCTACGGGTAGTCTTTGCTAGGTCGCCACCAGGAACGCAGACTGCAGGTTCGTTGCAAACACCAAGCTAACAACCCATGAGAGGTTGACTTTTCAAGCTGAGACACGCAAACCTTAAAACCTGTGGGGCACCAATCAACAAACTGAATCGTTCGCTTGGTCTTGATGCTGGCAACTGCGGCTTGAACATCTTTTGGTACGACATCGCCACGGTAGAGAAGGCAACATGCCACTAAGATGATATGAAGCATTGTTGGGAAAGAAAATATATCGCATACTGTATTTGCCGTCTTTTGGATCACACTTCACCTAGCAGTTTTTTCAAGGTTTAATTGAGAACAGGAACAGAACATCATTCACAGACCATTTGATTTCCTTGTTGGAAGCAATCGAAGGTCATCTCCGATACCGAATTCTGTTCATGAGTGGCCTTCTCTGCAGATAGAAGGGGAGCATAAGTTGCCAAGGGGAAATGAATACGAGGGAACCTTGCGACGATATAAGCTTCGAAGTGGCCCAGTTCAGACCCATGACTCACGGAACCAAGTTAGTCTGGAATTCATTCAGGTCCACATTGAGCGATCCATCAAACCGGAGCGAAGCCGTGATAGAGGAGACGACTTGTGCAATCAACCTATTCAAGTTGCTAAAACTAGGAGAGGCAACTCCCAAACTTTTCTTGCATATATCATAAATCGCCTCGTTGTCAACCTGAAGGAGTGGTTAATGGCTCGCACCATCTAGTTTTGAAAGGGTATCAAACATACCATGAAAGAGCAATCAGAATGCTCCAGAGTTGTGTGTGTTGTAAGGACAGAATTATATGGCTCGACAACGGAACTAGAGAGTTGAGGAGCCGGATAAACGCAGAACTCAAGTTTGGATTTCTTCCCGTAGTCCATTGACAAGCGTTCGAGGAGAAGCGCGCCAAAGCCGGATCCAGTTCCGCCACCAAACGAGTGAAAAACAAAGAAGCCTTGGAGGCCTGAGCAGTTGTCTGCGAGCCTGCGTAACTTATCCATTACAGGGTCAATGAGTTCTTTCCCGACAGTGTAATGACCGCGAGCGTCTGAAAACGATGTTAGAGCAAAGGGGAGTTTCAAAAATATAGCTTGTCTACAGTTGTTGGCTGCATCCTCCTTTCCTGTGATCATTGTCTCCGGATGGAAGAGGGACTTGTAAGGCCCCGCCTTCACGTCATCAATAACGCCTGGTTCCAGATCAATGTAGAGTGAGCGGGGAACGTGCTTTCCTGAGCCAGTCTCGGAAAAGAACGTCGAGAACCCGCTATCAGTAGCAGATGGTGAACCCTTAATGACGCGGCCATCAGGCTAAGGTAGGTGTTAAGCTATGCATTTAAATGAAGCATCAATCTGCACCAACGCTAAGCCCATGTTCAAGAGTGTACAGTTCCCCTATTTACGCGATGAGCATGCGAAATTGGCGCGGTGGTGTGACCAGGGGCGTAGGGTTACTTACAACAAGCGTTCCCGATTTGTACACCAGCCTGACCAACATGAACAGATATAACTTCACGCATAGTTCTTCAATGTGTAGATTGGGAGGTGATGATGAAGAGTCTCTTGAGAGCTGTAGTCAA
The DNA here is from genome assembly GCA_900068965.1 of Calocybe gambosa. Lineage (NCBI taxonomy): Eukaryota > Fungi > Basidiomycota > Agaricomycetes > Agaricales > Lyophyllaceae > Calocybe > Calocybe gambosa. Next base: position 198,995 of record CEMU01569317.1, read on the forward strand.
GAGGCTCACTGCCAGCCAGAAGTATTTCCTGTTTGGTCACGCGTCGCCTGACTGCTAAGCAACGGCATTGGAGTATTAAATTTTAGACAAATTATTCCTTAAGCCGCTATAAGAGCGTGCAAGTTGTAAATCTCCCTCCGCACAGTGTAGTACACCTCAGAGACATTGCCTTCCAATTCCACCTTTCCCATCGCGGTTTTCCGCACTGCGACGGATTCTTCAAGCGTGTCCGTCGTTGTGTTACGCTTTGCGCCCGCCCCGCAAATAAGGACACCTTCGCCAATGAGTTCGGCTTGTACTCCGACGGAGGCTAGACGCGCTTTGAGGGCGGTTAGCTTGAGCTCACCTATCATAGTTGAACGAGGGAGCGTAACGGAGGGTCGGGCTCCTAGGATCCGAGGTCGCGACACAGCACGTCCTGGTATTATCTGGGTGGGTATAGCTGTCTCAGATATAGGCTCTAGAACTGGAATTGTCGAGTTAGCATGAGCGACGACTCTGCCAGTCACGTATGCTATCTCGTTATCCTCAAACTTAGCTATATATCAGCAGATATTGAGCGACAAAGACAGGCCACAAACCCGAGAAGTCTTAAGGCTCGCCAAGAGTTCGTCGCTGATGGAAATTGAGAAGCTATTGGTTTGTTGCCCAATTGTTATACTTTCGCCAACAGTAGGAGCATATATGTCCTTAGTCATCGAGCGGATATTGGCGCAGCTTTCTATTAACGTGGTTGTAGCGTCTGCTGTCGCGTGGACAATAACCTGTTCTAATATTTCACTACCGGGCTGGAATGAGGGTGAAAATGTAAGCCTCACCATTTTCCGCGGATTGATTTGAGGAACGATAGTTTTTACAGCGCGACCATCATTCAGACCTTCCATATCTACGAACAGCAAGCGGCACGCAAGCTGAACCTCATTTTCAGATGAGACGAACTTTGAAGGTGTTGCTTGGATAGCTTTCTACTGAACACTTAGGTGTTGATATTTGACGTACGAAAAGTCGAAACATTACCTTCTCCTCTTCTTCTGCCAGCATTCGCAACCGGTGTGTTTTCGCTTCATCAGTTTCCGCGTCTTCCTCGAGAACTTTTCCTTTTCGGAGCCACATTCCGACATCAATAGTTTCACCGTAATCGTCTACGCGTCGCTTTTTATCCACGTAGGGAAACATTCTAAATCGTTGTGACTGGCCGCCAGTAGATTTGAAGAACGACGTCCCTTTTGATACATTACCTTTGATGTAGACGTCGAATGATAGCAGCTGTTTCGTTAGGCCCTCGTCACCGTCCGTACCCCAATCCACATCCCCCATTCCTCTTTCTGCCTTTCTCTGTCTCTTGAATTCCTCTCCCTCAGCGCCCTCCGAATCTATAAGATCGCCTTCCAAGGCCTGTCTAACTTCGTCTTCATCGTCCGCATCAGAATCGGAGTCGGAGTCGCTCTCATCCTCATCTGCTTCAAGCATGCGTCGGTTCCTATCGAGTGCAGCCTGGTGTGCGGCCTCCCTATCCTTTTCAGCACGTTCCTTCTGTCGAAATGTTTCCAGTTCAGCACCTTGCAAAGGTACTTTGTGGTTCATCTTCGCTACAATTAGCGAACTTATTGTCGAAGGCCAAAAAAAACACTACCCGAAGTTTAATTACACCGTCCATCATGATGTTGCTTCCAATCTTTCCTTTGTCCCATTTGTCATCTGGGCGTTGTGAATCATTCCATTTGTCAAAAAGATCACGCCCCAGTGTGCCTTCTTCGCTACGCCCAGTCAGAAGAACTACATTGTCAGGAACTGCGGCGAAGTCAGCAAAAAGGCTCCTAGATGGACCATGAGAGAGTGAAGCCGGAACCGCTAGAATTAGTTTTGGATCTTTAGAAGAATATGTCTGTAGCAGTGCTTGGGGGTTTGGAAAAAATTCTAAATGCCTATTCCATTTGTCAGCTTGCCAGCTTGTAGGACTCCAATTGAATTAGTACTCTTACTTGAAACGTAGCGCAAACGCACCCAACGCATCGTCATCACCATCATCATCACGCTTTCTTTTATGGTTTTTGCGATTCCCCGTACCCTCCTCCCCAACGTCTTCTTTGCTCACAGTACCACCAAGCCATTCCATCATGCTACGAACAAAAGTGAGCATCTCTCGACTTGATTGCGATAGGAGACATATTGGATATCGAAGGCGAGAATAATTCCAGTGTTGGTCCAACAAAACAAGTAATTCCAGTATTCTTGTGCTGGAATCACAAGGAAGAAGTAAAGAGGACCTGGAAGTGAGGGTGGCCGTGATTGTGTCTACAGGTAGTGAGTACCGAGACTGGTCTTAAAAACGTCAAGCGTACCGATGAGAGCCAAATCACGATCTTTGCGCCTACTGGTCAATACAGATGCTCTGTCGGCGTCCGTGATGAGCAAATCTGGTCTTGCTAAAGGTTCAAACACTCCTCCTGCCGCTTGCCTCATAAGAACAGTCCCGTCAAGATGGCGCTCTTTCATGTGGTTGATATTAACGGCATATATGATGGTTCCGGAGGACGGAGACCTGATTTTCCATATAGTACCGCCTAACGTATGTCCCGCATTGAAAGGTATAATGGTTAAGCCTTGGCATTGTCCTACACTAGATTCAATAGGGACCACACTTTATAATAGATGAAACTAACCTTGCAAATGGGTAGGCTGAGAGTACCGGAGGGTGTTGATGGAATCAAACGCATCTTGAACCTCGGTCAGAGTTGCAACAAATTTACCACGAAACCCGTCCCCTTTGGGTGGTGGGTTGCCAGCCTCCTCAACAAGTTCCATATTACTGGAATCTTGCCATGGTTTAGTCTTGTCGTCGTCTCCGACGTCCTCCTCTTCTCGTATGCCTTCCACATCTTCTGAGACGGCAATTCTACCCATGGCTTGAACTGGCAACGTTGTATATGCCGGCGCTTTCAAACCCCACCTAGAGTACGCGTAGGGAAAGAGGCCTGTGTGCGCTAGGTCGCCGTGTGATAAAAGGACGAGATCCACTGTAGGAGAAACTCTAGAATAATACATAGAATTTATCAAGTAGTAAGATTGATGGTACACTCACTGTCGTAACGCATTACAGTACTGCTCCCAATGATATGAAGGCTCTTCTGAGCCATCAGGGATTATCGTATGTGCGGGTTCCGGAGCCCAATCAGGCGAGCCACAGTCTATTAGAATACGTACATCGTCGACCTGAAGCAAGTATGCTAAAGGCTTGGTCTGCGACGAGCGAGCAGCGCCTGACAACGGGGTGAATGTGATCATGACTGACTCAAGTTTGGCCAGAAAGTATTTGGTTTAAACGGTACAACCAAATAGAGATAAAAATATGACATCATCCGACACCCCTATCACTTTACTTCAAAATGAAAGCCAGCATACAGTCATCCCCTTTACCTCTCCAATGCCTGTAACAACTTTGTCTGCAGCTGCATACATAACACCAGGTACTCTAATATACTACGCAGGGAGCGAGCTAATGCTTTATTAACAGTCGTCGTCAAAACTTTTCTTGAGCACGGGAAGCGCAGAACTAATAAAGAGAAGGGGAGTAAAGATGCAAACGCAAAAGACGACATATTCTTTGACGAGTCAGCTTAGTCTTCTTTTTAATTATCCATTATCCATTTCTCAAATGAGTACGCAGGGCATTTCATATTGTAAAAGGTACTCTGTCGAAGTTGTATCGCATGTACTAACAAGCCTTCAACTTACTGGAGCAAACTAGCTTTCATAGAATTGGGAACAAAGAACACCGTTGAATCTCTACAAGAATTGTAGGTTGTTTTCCGCATGATTTAAAACAACGATTCTCATGTGGCGACTAGCACCAACACCCACGTACCTGCCCCATTGCGAGCTGCCGTAGCTCCAGTCCTCATACCGTTCTCCTCATGCAACCACGCAGCTGATACACTAATTGAATGGTTCGGTCCAGAAGAGCTAAAACAAGTTGTAGGGGGAGAACGTTGGTGGCAAGTTCGAGGCCTGGATGGCATTGACGCTGAGTGGATAGCGGGAAAAGAACACCTCAACACAACCAACAATCTTTCGAACAAAAGGCTAGACGATGAGGATGCTACCGTTCTCAAAATGGATCATTTGGAGACAGTCATGGTCTGTTGAAGCTTCTTCCTACTTTTTTGAACTAAAATCTGCACCCTTAGCTGTATGTTCATGGTGGTGGGTCTTTAGAGAATACTGTGTGCTAGTTTATGTTTGATTTTCCTTTGACAGGCGGTTATTTCTGGGGCTCCATTAGTATGTCCAAGATACTCGGAATGTATGCACACACGGTTACCACGTTTACAGACACTCACAGGCACCAAATCATTAAATATGGTGGCTCCTTAGGACCATGCTTACTATAAATTTATCTTATTCACTACTCTGATTAGCTCGCAAGTTCAAGGGACGAGCATTTGCTGTCAATTATCGGCAAGTCTTACTAACCTTAGTCAAAAGGAATAGCTAACACCACATTAGGAAGGCCCCTCAGTATCCTTGGCCATGTGCCCTCCAAGATGTTCTCGCAGCTTGTAAGCGTCTCTAGGGTGTTGTGGACTCGACTGTTTTGAAATTTATTCAGATCACTATCTAACAAGACCCCCAAGCAACGCCTCTCACAGACCCGTGCCCGCTTCTAAGATTGTCTTAGCAGGGGACTCTGCAGGTGGTGGTATCTGCGTGACTGTCTTGACAGTTCTTCGAGACCTTGGTCTCCCTTTGCCAGCTGGAGCAGTTCTCATTAGTCCATGGGTTGATTTGACACACAGCTTTTCAAGCGTCATGGAGAACACTCAATCTGTACGCAACTTATATCAATTGATGACAACCGAGACGACCTATTTTCTCTATAGGACATAATCCCCCAACATGGGTTTCTGGCCAAACCTTCCGCTCTCTGGCCTGTGGATCCTGTACCAAAAGAGGGGGCCCGTACTGTCCCCACTAAGACGAACCCGCCGCCCAAGCCAGGAGACGCTGACACATTGAAACCTAGTGACAACCGTGTTCAAGGACCAGAAAATTCGAATCAGGGTGACGGACACGCACCGCCCGAGGTCAAAACACAGGCAGAGATGCTTCATAATGTGCCCAGCGAGCCAAAATTATGCAATAACGAACAATCCTTGGAACACTCATCTGATAACAGAACAGAAACGAATAACTATGATGTAGACTTTTGGGAGCCCAAACCCCCGAAAGTACTTATGGATGATCCCAGCGCGGTTCCACTTGAACTACACTCTCAGATACAAATCTACGCTTTGACCGAGTACGTTGAGTAGCATTCTCATAATGTGATGAGCTGAGTATGGTCTAGACAGTTGACGCACCCTCTGGTATCTCCTATCCTCCAGGGCTCACTTGGAAACCTTCCCCCTCTGTACATCCTTGCAGGGGATGAGGAGGTTCTACGGGATGAGGCTGTCTACCTTGCTCACCGTGCTGCCCATCCGTCGAAGTACCCTGTTAGGCATGGGGTACTTCGAGACGGTAGGCGTCAGAAAGAGAATGCAGAACGCTTCACGAAGCCTACTAGTGTAAGACCACTGATTTTTCCAGCGCAAGATGAAGTTAACAAGACTGATACCCAGGTCCGTCTCCAAGTATTTGACGGTGACATTTCTCATACGGTACTATCTGGCTGAGAATCTTACACTAAAATTTTAGGAATGTGTCACGTCCTGACCGTTTTTAGTTTCACGCCCTCCGTGAGTGGATATGACCTTGCAGACCAAGCTGTGCTGATGGACAGTTGAGGCAAAATATGCGTATCGTTCTATAGCCGAGTTCGTAAATAATGTAACATCAAGTGGTGTCGAAGATCCCAAGGGTGATGCGTTTCACCCAGCCTCTTCCACGACATTATCTGAGCCGAGGGAGAAAGGTCTTTCTCCGGAATCGAATCAGAAATGCCAGAACCCAACCAATCCAAACTTTGAGAAGTCGTGTCCAGATGGCGAAACATTCCGAAGCAGGGAAGCCTCCGTCTCAGGCGAAATTACATCTAGGACGCAGAGTGGTCATGATAACCCTAACGGTGGAGTTGAGGTCAGCTACTTTGTGCTTTTTTGGACGAAAAGCTAACTTTCCATACATTTTCATGTAAAGAACGCATATAAGGAACGTATGATCCGGGAACGTATCGATATCAACGGCATTCCTCGACCAATGGAGGCCCCTGAAAAGTTGTCCGTATTGACCCTTCGACCTGGTCAGATTGGAATTATCAAAGAAGGGCCCACGCGTAAGTGGCTGAAAGGGCAAGAAGAATGGGACAGGGTTTACAGACGCAGTGCTGAGAAGGCCATTAAGAAGAGGGTTTTGTTGGAGGCAAAAGCAAAAAGAATGCTTGACAATGCGCGGTTACAAGGACTGATTCTGGACAGAGAGGTGCAACCTGACGAGCTCAAGCGCTTCAAATCAGCAGGGTCGTACAACAAGACCGATAGGATACAGAACGACCGGCGATGGGGTCCACTCGACCTTGACGATGAGAGGCCGCCACCAAGTGCCATAGCAAAACGGCGGGACACAGTGAGTGATTTCACATAGAATGTTTTTCATACGGCTGACAGCTATTGTAGCCCGAGGCTATTGCTCTTCTGAAAAAGAGTATATATCATACTGCACCTGCCACACACAAGACAGTACCAAAGCAGCGTGTTTCTGACTCTATTCGTGCAGCCTTCGACCCCAATGATGACCCTAACAAACCACCCAAGCAATCTGTATCAGAACAGCAAGTTCGAGCACATGTCATGCCGGTGCATGGCGTACGCATGTGGGACGGTCTTCTTCGGTAGGTCTTTTGGTTCGATACCTGCAGCACTGATCGTCATGTGGAATCAGTTACTTTGGAAAGGAGACGTCTAAGAAAGCCTTGAAAGGTACAAAACAGGTTGGCGAGCAGCTGGGCCTTTGTAACTCGGACAATTGAAACGCTATGTAAACTACCTTACCGTAAATTTAATTGCGAAAATGTTGGGGACGCACAGACCATGCGTGATTGACAGGGGTGCGTGGGAATGAAAATACACGCGCTGGTTAATTTCGAGGATTTGCCAACGAGCTGTCTTTGTTCCACCATCGCAGTCTCATTTCTCCATCTCCTTCCACCCTCGGTAGCTCCTCACGCGTCATTCCCCTTATTGTTGTCTGATCCCAGCTTTTACAGCAGTAGATCCCCTTTGCAAAAAAAAAAATGCGTGAAGTCATATCCGTGCACGTTGGTCAGGCTGGTGTCCAGATCGGAAACGCTTGCTGTGAGTTGTCTCTTCCTTCGCCACTATCTTTCTTCTACCTGGGTGGAACATAACACGCCTTTGTGTTGTGCTTTTCGTTGAAAATTTTACAACGCACAAAGTGGCGTGATACTAATAGGCAACATAGGGGAGCTCTACACCGTCGAACACGGTCTTAGTGTGAGTTCGGGATCTCGTGTCATCTATCCATCGCCATCTCATTCACTCTTATTTAGCCCGATGGTCGTCTGCTCGAGGGATCTCCTTCAAAGAGCGATAATGGTTTCAGCACATTCTTCTCGGAGACTTCCTCTGGCAAGCATGTCCCACGGTCTCTTTACGTGGACCTTGAACCCAATGTCATCGATGAGGTCAGGAATGGCCCATACAGGAGCCTTTTCCACCCCGAGACACTGATGACCGGGAAAGAGGATGCCGCCAGCAACTGTAATCATACTCTTGTTTTTTTTGTTTGGCTCCGTTTAACCTTCATCACTTTAGATGCTCGTGGGCACTATACCATTGGGAAGGAGAAGATTGATCTAGTAATGGAAAAAGTCCGCCGCCTGGCAGACAACTGCTCAGGTCTCCAAGGCTTTTTCGTGTTTCACTCGTTCGGAGGGGGAACTGGATCTGGGCTCGGTGCTCTTATTCTTGAGCGTCTTTCGACTGACTACGGCAAAAAGTCGAAGCTCGAGTTCAGCGTCTACCCTGCTCCGACCTTAGCCAATTCTGTCGTCGAGCCCTATAATTCAGTTTTGACGACACACACGACTCTGGAACACTCTGACTGCTCATTCATGGTAAGCTCTCGTCATACAGTATAAAGCTACTATACGAACTTGTCTACAATCCAGGTCGATAACGAAGCTATTTACGACATTTGCAAAAAGAAACTTGACATCTCGTCCCCCAGCCTTACCAACTTAAACAGACTCATTGCTCAAGTTGTCTCCTCCATCACCGCTTCCTTACGTTTTGATGGGTCACTCAATGTTGATCTGAACGAATTCCAAACAAATCTAGTTCCGTAAGTCTTTCGTCTCGGTACAACGCTCGAGTTTGCTGATTGGCATATAGTTTCCCCCGTATACACTTCCCACTTGCCACCTTTGCCCCAATTATATCTGCTGAGAAAGCCCACCATGAGCAGAATTCGGTTGCTGACATGACCTTTTCATGCTTTGAGACCGGTAATCAAATGGTTAAATGTGATCCTCGGGAGGGCAAATATAGTGCGTAAATCTATATATTGATAATCCGTCATTTTAACCTTTTTCAAGTGGCTTGCGCTCTTTTATATCGTGGTGATGTGGTTCCCAAGGATGTAAATGCTGCGGTTGCCATCATCAAGACAAAGCGCACCATCCAATTTGTTGACTGGTGTCCCACTGGATTCAAGCTTGGCATCTGCAACGAACCCCCGGCCCACGTCCCTGGAGGCGACTTGGCTCAAGTTTCTCGCAGCATGTGCATGCTTTCAAATACTACCGCCATCTCTGCTGCATGGAGTCGTCTTGACCACAAGTTCGACCTTCTATACTCCAAACGCGCCTTCGTGCATTGGTATGTTGGTGAGGGTATGGAGGAAGGTGAATTTTCCGAAGCTCGTGAAGATCTCGCTGCTCTCGAAAAGGATTATGAGGAGGTTGGCATTGACTCTGCTGATGCGGAGGAGGCAGAATATTAAGGTTCTGGACATGGCAGGCGTGTTTCGGAATCAGTTCACCTTTTAATTCTACTTGCTTCTTTTCACGAGCTTCATGTCTCGCTTTCTTTGTTAGCATTACAACGGAGCATTATTTCAAATCCCTCAGGTGCACTTTACAAAACTATATGGCAAAGGTTTAAGCCTTGCCTGAATCCTCCTTCAAACTAACAATGAGATTGAGAATGAGAATGTCGCCTTGTCTTTTAGTTGGCTCATCCTCATCACCCTCGTCAAGACAAGCAACACGAGCATCCTTGTCTAATGCGAAATACCCGACCCTCAGACCCTGGAATCGCACGCACTCCTTGCCGACTAGTTGTTCACTCGTAGCACGAGGTGTATCGCTTCTGGGTTCAACTACTTCTGCGACTTTCATTGCCTCCTCCGTCCTTGCTTTAGCTTCTCGTCGAGCGTCGACGATCGCCTTCTTGGCAAGTGACCAAAAGCCGACCTCAATCATTGCGTCTTTGACAACTTCCAAGCTGTTGAGTTCGAGATCGGCAACGTCTCCGTTAGGTCGACCACTTTGAAATAGACGATGAAAAATACGAGTCTCGTCCAAGACAACAGGGCTGCCTGATGGTGAATGCTTGGCTACCCATTGGATGAAGGCTTTTGGCTTTTTGACTGGACCTTCGTTGGCTAATTTGACCACTACCTCTGTAACTTCCCCCGTCACAGGGTCTGCCATATGGGAGACATATGTAACAGGGTGCGGCCCCCCAAAGAGGCCAACAGTCTTGCCTGGCGCTAGCCGAAAGTAGTCTTTTGAGTCCACAGCACGAAAATCGCTCGAGTCAATGTAAATGTTACGTGTGAACGGCACAGTCGTCGTCCCAAGTTCAGGCTTTTTGGGATGCAGCGGTTTGTTAACCATAATAACATCGTCCTCTTGCATATTCTCAATCGTGACCCTGAGAGGTCGTAATACCATCAGCAGCCGGGGCGCGGTTGTCTCTAGGTGCTGTCTGACTGTCTGCTCAAAGCGAGATACCTCGATGTTCGACGTCGCTGTTGATACACCCAAATTGCTTACAAAAGAGATGATAGCACCAGGAGGTACGCCACGACGCCGCAGAGCGATAAGGGTGTAGAGGCGAGGGTCATCCCAGCCGCTGACATGCCCACCATTCACCAATGCAAGAATTTTTCGCTTGGAGAGAACCGTTCCTTCTAGATTCAATTTACCGTATTCAGATTGCCTTGGTTTATATACATCCACGGCATCGCACAGCCATTCGTAAGACTGCCGCGATGCAATGAACTCCGTGGTACAAAGGGAGTGTCTTAGTGAGGTCAAAATGAGCGACTTCGTAGTAGATAAATAGAATCCAGCACTCACGATATGTTCTCGAAGCTATCGACCAAACAGTGCGTAAAGTCATACGTTGGGTAGATTTTCCATTTGTCGTGGGTTCTATGATGAGGCGTGTCCAACACGCGATAGGCAGTCAGATCCCACATCTGAGGGTTTGGATCCTCGAGATCCTGTTTCATCCTCAAGTTAGCCTCCTTTGGGCGATATTTTCCATTCTTCATACTCTCAAATTCTGCGAGGGACTCTGAAACGGGTCGGCCTCGATGAATGCAAGGCCTCGGTTGCCCTCGTTTCTCACCGCGATCCGCTTTAATTTCTTCTTCTGTGTAGGAGTTAGTCTTGGTGTAGATGCATTTTACAGGGGTCACTTACGTGTACAGTGGCAGACGTAGGCCTTGTCGCGCTTGATTAACTCGACGGCAAGGTCATAGAGTTTATCAAAGTAATCACTAGAATATGTCACTTTCCAAGGTTCATATCCTAGCCATCGTACTGTCTCTAGGATACTCTCGAAATATTTGGCTTCTTCTTTTTCGGGGTTCGTGTCATCGTATCGTAGATAACACTTGCCATTATTATGGGCTGCGTATCCAAAGTTGACAAAAATGGCTTTTGAATGGCCTATGTGTAGAAAGCCATTTGGTTCGGGAGGAAAACGGGTCCATATGTTGCCACCAGTAGTGGCGAGATGCTCTTCACGGTGACGAGGATCGACCTGGGGATTTTCTCCGGGTTTATGCAACGCACCAAGTAATCCCTCCTCAAAAGCTGTCTTCCTAGTGGTGGCCATGGTATGCTGAGTTGCCAGTGGTTATCACAACGAAGTAATCTAAGGATCTTCAATCGCTTGGTTGGAACACGTGATCGATACCTTGGCAAACTTACTACCATCTTACTACCATGGCGGCATCGGCTGCAGATGTGCGGAGTATCCTTTCGATTCCCGAACAGTCTTCAGCATCTGGATCGTCTCAGCCGAGAAAACAAAGTGCAAGCGCGGCCAGGAAACCTGAGGGGATATCTAGGGAGTTATACGCGCTCATCGGGCCAAGTGCACCGTCATTGGTCGCTCTCTCGAAACCTAGGCTAAAGCAGAAGCCGAATCTCGGGGGAGGTAATAAGGTCAAATGGTAAGTGAATTCAAAATTTCAAAACTTGTACTCTCAGGCATTTTACTTCATGCATTTGTGAACTCACAGGGAATGGCGTCCTTTTAAAAACAGTGCTCGTCAGGATTCTCTGGAACTTCACCACTGGGTGAAAGCGTCAAAGGATGCAGATGTTGGTGCGCATCAACCCTTTGAAATTGACTTCCAATTTATAAATATACAGACTACGAATTTGCCAAGTACAATATAGCGTCTAATGTATTCACGTACTCTCAGGATGAATACACACGCTTTTTGGAAGGTTAGAGTTTATTGCACGAAAGGCGTGTTTCTGCTGATGCGCTATTCTTCAGGTGAGGGATGGTCTAAAGATGAAACGGATTATCTATTTCATCTAGCCCGCGACTATGATGTGAGGTGGTTTGTAGTGCATGATCGCTATGACTTTCCAGGTGGTGTGCCCCGAACGATTGACGTAAGCGGTGGTTTTTATAAAGACTTCCTACTCTTGACAATTTTACAGGATCTCAAAGATAGATATTATAGTGTGTGTAGAAAACTTGTACGAAATCGGCCTTGGTCTGGAGATGAAGCCAGCAAGTCACAAATGATAGCAAGTTTCCATTTTGATAAAGGTATATGCTAGAACCATATCAATTTGCCAGCATACGTCGCTTACAGGGATCTCTCGGCAGAAAGAGAACTTACGCGCAAGAAATATATCTTGAGTTTAGAGGGCCGCACACCCGAGCAGATAGCAGAAGAAGAAGCACTTTTCATCGAGGTGAAACGCCTGGAACAAAGTGAACGGCGCTTCAAAAAGGAGCGAGACGAACTTCTAAGGACCTTTGCCGGTATTGAATCAGGACTACCTGATATCGTGGAGGACGAGGGTCTCACAAACCTCGTTATTGACACGAGAAAGAAGAAGCGGGGTTCTATCTTGGATATCGACTCGCCTTCAACTCCTGCGATATCTTCGAGTCTTCCAATTGTCAAACGTCAGCAAACGGCGAAGAACGCAGCTTTCGGTAACTTTAGTCTTGAATCATTTTTTGCATGTGCAACTCACTGGCGTCTCGCAAAGACGCAGCAAATTGTATTGTACGGACCGATCCTCCCGCCACAGTGCCAGTAACGAAAGCTGCACATCAACCAGCACATCTTCGTTCGTACAAGCTCCCAGTGCCCAAAGCGACTCTTGCGCCAAAAATAACGGCTGCATTGTCTGAGCTGGGTATATCACACACACGGCTTGTTATGCCAACCCGCGATAATATCACACAGCTGGAATCGCTTCTCGAAGCTACTACGTCGCTGATCGACACCAAACGAGCTATTGATAGAACTGAGTATGATATTCGGATTTTGAAGAGTCGACTGGGCATGAGAGAAAGTCAGGGAGCCGACGCGCAGTCGAAAGGTATCGAGACGGTCGATGAAGGAATGGATGGTGTGGAGACGGTTGACGACGATGGCCGGGCACAAAGCGTGGTCAGTACGAGAAGCAGGAAGCATGTGAGCACAAAAATGTCTTGACGTGTAAAGCATCTATAACTTCTCTTCCAATATAGACGCGAAGATCCATGTCGATATCATCAGTGGATACCTCGGGCACGGCGACCACTAGGGCGGGAACCAAGAGACAAAAACGGAGTTGATAGCCTGCTTCGTGTTTACCCGTACCATACATTTGACACAGCAATGAAAGTAAAATATTTGGCAAAGCAACTGGGGTGAAACATACGATGTAAATGCTACATTAGGCGTGTTTGAATGTCAGAACCTGGAAAGGTGCTTGAGCCATAATTAAAATGGGACATCATCCTTCTGTAAAGCGGAGAACGAAGTTGACAATAACCGCCACTGGAAGAAGATGATAAGGAAAGCATAAATGGAGGAGGCTTGAAATATACCTAATAATGCAGTACATAAGATTGTCTGTCGAAAGCGGTGAGGCATAATGTATATTACAACACTGGAGGCGTACCGGTCCTACTCGATCGTCATATGGCCCCCTTCCTCCGCGACGAATGGAAGCAGCCCGCCAGTGATAGGTGTATAAAGCATAGAGCATGATTGCCATTGCTGGGGGATGGTCATATCAGATTAATTACATTTCGAACGTTTGAGATGTTGATACTCGCCTACGACAGAGAACATTGCAGCACTAATCTTCCCGACCTAAACTCGTCATGATGAGGAAGCTATCCTATCGACTTCGAGGAACTGACTTTGTCTCCAAAGTTCAACAGGCCGACTGCAAGACCGCCAAGGACGACAGTGAAGTGCAGCCATGAGAGGAATGTCCGCTCATTGGCGAAGGAGACTTTTGGTTCTACACGAACTGGAAGAGCTATGCGCTTATTAGCAGTTCTTTGAAGTAGAGGTTGAGTTGACATAGAGTGCGCATATGCCCCGAACCCAAACCGGCGTATATAAGTGGCAAACTTAGTTGGTTGTGATAAAATTTCCTAATTCGGCAAACTTCTGACCAACGTTCGTGCTCTATTATACCATAAACAGTGGAAAATATAAATTTATTATCATGGCCCTCCACCCATCATTCTGAGCCTATCTGGGTGGATGCTCGGTCCATTCCCAGGCGCAGGCGGTCCACCATTTGGTGGCAGCGAACCTTGTGAAATATTACCAGGAGGCTGAGATCCAGGGAAAGAACCAGGTGGAGGCAAACCTCCTGCAGGTGGTGGGAAAGGGGGTGCGCCTGCACCGGGGGGAACAGATTGAGGAAATGGAGATGGTCCTGGAAGAATTCTGTTAGCACTGAACCAGACAACTTTTTTTTCACCTTGTTAACATACCTCCCATACCAGGGGTCATGCCAGGCGGAGGCATTCCATTCGGAGGGAACGGTGGTGGACCACCAGGCGGCATCATGGGGGGGAATCCTGGCACAGGAGGGAAAGGTGGGCGCGCTTTCGTAAACCTTTAATCTGCGAACTTCCTGTTAAAATAAAGGAACTCACGTCCGTTGAATCCTGGTGGTGGCATTGGTGGACCACCAAACGGCGCAAAGGGTGGTGCTGACCCAGCGAGATGCTGAGGCCCAAATCCAAATCCACCTGGGGGTGGTCCTCCACCTGACTCATAGGCGGAAGTGATTTGATCGATGATGCTTTGTGCTTTGTCGTGGCCAAGAGCTGAGCAAAAAAGATGAACTAATTATATTCGTCGTAACGACGAGATAACACACAAGCGTAATAGTCCCTGACATTAGCAAGGTGGTTCCTACCGCTATTGTGGGCCTTCCGTACTGTAAGGTCAAAGACTTTAGATGAGAACACATGGCACTCGATAATGGTCATACCAGAAGTGGAATCATGAGTCAAAAAGACATCACAATAATCACAGTAGTGCTTCTGAATAAAATTTAGTTTCCTGAGCAAAGGTATGGGCGTGCGGCGCTCACGGGCATGATAAGAAGTAAAAGGCCAAACCGTTAGTCGTCAATGAACGAAGACAAATGGAGAGCGGAGTTCGAATCAACATGTGACACAGTTTTGCTCTTCACTTTTTCGATATGGACCCGTCCTCAAGTATCCAAGAGCCGTTTGATCTCATCAGACTATCTCTGAGCGAACGCGTGTTTGTAAAACTGAGAGGGGACAGGGAAATAACTGGAATTCTTCATGTGAGAGACATGCCATCCGAGCAGCCGAAACCAATCATGAACCAGTTGGCAGGCCTACGATGGTCACATGAATCTAATTATGAGCGACGTTGAGGAGACTATCATGTTAGTCGATGTGGATGGAGCCCCAGAAGGGACCGTTAATGT
>CEMU01569317.1:214842-245104 GCA_900068965.1 Calocybe gambosa
GTGATGTAACCTACAATGAGGGTCATCGGAAGTCTTCGCTTGAGCCTGCCGCCTGCCTCCAGAGTTTTCCAGACTCTCTTGATGCCATTGTTCCAGATATTATCATCTTCTACAGAGTTTGGAGCGCTCAACAGCCGTTCCAAACGCTGTCGTGATGTGGAGGGTGCCCCTGTCGTACGTTGTACGTGTTGGCGTGGGGTCAGCCAGAGTCTTCTTCGGGCTGTATAGAAATCAGGGCCAGGTGGCGGGAGGTCGGCGGCTGCCAAAATATCATCGAAAGTTATAGGAGATGAATTTAGCTGCACAGATGAGTCGGACTCTGCTGGTATCATAGCATAAGGGTGGATTTCGACATGAAAGCCGATCTTCTCCTTTAGAAACTGCTGCTTCTATCACTTAAGTAAATTTGCCCCAATTATATCACGTGACTGTCGTCTGATCAACATCGCCCACTGCGGCTTGACTTCTCAACTTGTTGTTCTCTCCACCGGCGACGACGATGTACAGGCTTCCCATATCGTCCACAACATCCTTCTCCGACGAATACGACGATGATACTCAAAAGCATCCGTATTATCAATTTAACCATTCTCCAGTAGCTGCGCCCGCTCAATGGTCGACTCCTTACTCACATACCACTCCGACCGCACGAGGCTCTCCCATGTCACATCTTCCCGCGGAAATCTTAATACACATACTTAAGCATCTCCACTCCACTCGCGATCTTCTCAGTGCGCTCAGAGTCTCTCACAAATGGTGCGAGTGCTCGGTAGAACTGCTTTGGCACAAACCAGTCTTCCCAAAGTACGATACCCTCAAAAAAATGGCGAGACGTCTAATGGCTCCTAGCCAAACTTTTACATATGCACAATTCATCCGCCGCCTGAACCTGTCGACCCTCAGCAGCGCAGTAAAGGACGACATCTTATCTACTTTTGCGTCCTGCGACCGCCTTGAACGCCTCACCCTTATCGACTGCGAAAGTCTCACTGATAGCGCTTTATCACTTGTCCTTCCTCGTTTTTCTAATTTAGTCGCCGTCGACTTGACTGGCGTTGTAAACATTACCAACGCTGCTATCATCGGCCTCGCCTTGGCAGCAAGACGGTTGCAAGGTATCAACCTTGCGGGGTGCAGTAGCGTTTCCGATGAAGGAATTATGGCGTTTGCTAAGAACTGCACCATGCTTCGGCGGGTTAAATTGAGTGGCTTGACATCCCTAACAGATGCACCAATCTCAGCTATAGCACAATCCTGTCCACTCCTTTTGGAAATAGACCTCAACCACTGCGACTTAATCACCGACATCTCTATTCGTGAAATTTGGATCCACTCCACCCATATGCGCGAAATGCGCATTTCTCACTGTACACAGCTTACCCATAACGCGTTCCCAGCACCCCTTGGATTTGAGCCAGCTGCGCTACGCGATGCTCCCAATCCCTTTCCTTCCCATAATGCCGAGCATGCCACAGAACTCCCTCCTCTGGTTTTGTCCCGTCCCTTAGAACATCTACGAATGTTAGATATGACCGCATGTTCACTCGTGACGGATGACGCCATCGAGGGAATCATCTCTTATGCTCCGAAGATTCGTAATCTCGTACTTTCAAAGTGTTCGCTGTTGACAGACCGGGCGGTCGAAAATATATGCAAACTTGGTCGACACTTGCATTACTTACACCTCGGGCATGCAGCGAAAATAACAGATAGCTCTGTCCGCACCCTCGCTCGATCTTGCACCCGTCTGAGATATGTTGATTTTGCAAGTAAGTTTTGTGTATACCGTTTTACTACCATGCGTTTACTTATTGATAAGATTGCGTACTTCTGACGGATATGTCCGTCTTTGAGCTCTCGGCTTTGCCCAAACTACGACGCATCGGTCTAGTTCGAGTCAATAACTTGACAGACGAAGCAATATACTCCCTGGGCGAACGTCACACATCATTAGAACGTATTCACCTGTCGTATTGCGATCAAATTTCTGTTATGGCTATTCATTTTCTCTTGCAGAAGCTAGACAAACTTACTCATCTGAGCCTTACTGGTGTTCCAGCGTTTCGACAACCAAAATTACAACAATTTTGCCGTGATCCGCCAAAGGTATTTGTCCTCTTGGTACTACCCGTAACTTAATTTAGGCTAACTCGATCACTAGGAGTTCAACTCCACCCAACAATCTACTTTCTGTGTTTACTCTGGTGATGGCGTCGCTCAGCTCCGCTCATTCTTGAGTGCCCTCTTCGACCACATCACAGACATGAACGGCACGGACGATACTGAGTATGAAGATGACGATGACGATGACGATTTGTATAAGGGAGATGATACCCCAGAACCGGATGACGGATATGACGACGAAGAAGCTGACACGCCGCAGCCAATACGTTCACATGCCACATATACCTCTTCTCCTCATGATTACAGACACCCTTCGAATCCTCCTCCCTCCCACGAGTTCGTTTTCCGTCGTGATCGGCCAGTGCGAGGTGCCACCATTCCAGTCACCCACAGCATCCCATCTCATACTGAAGGTGTCCTGAACCGTCCAAATGCCCAAATTCATGCTACTCCTACGACGCAGGCGATGGGAAGGAGACCACCAATGATCCAGGGTCTCAGGTCAATGGCCGACATGCTTCCGATCGTCGAGGCATCAAACTCTCCGCCTCCCAGTGATGCTGCCTCTAATTTTAGTGCAGGTACAAATCATTCTAACGGAGCAGGGTTCTTTCGTACATACCAAGAAAATTTGTTACCTGGAGGTTTCACTCGGGGAAATGGAGCAATGACACCCGAGTACAATTTCGCGGAAATAGGACACGGACGTGGAACTCAGCCAGCACCAGTCCACCTTTCGCCACAACATCGGCCTCGTCCCGGAGATGACAATTTCGATCAAACGCGGCCAACCGTAGAGGCTGACCAATTAGCTCATACTTTACGAGCTCTTGAACACCAGAGATCGAACATATCATCAGGAAGCGCGACACAGATTCAGAGTATACAAGCATCCGAACTTACTTGGCCTTATCGAGAGCCCAGCGGTAGCGGAACGCCTTCTACCTCGGGCGAGACTCCGCCACAGATTGTAGACGGACGTGGGAGAAGCGCCAAGAGAAACCTTCGTAACACACTCCACGTTGCTGAGAATTACGCCAGCTCTCTCTTGTTTGGGCGGTCCTCAAGCAGAGCGGGAGATGTTGGCGCTAGTCCTCACAGGGGAAGCATTAGTGGAAACGGGAATGCAGCACACGAACGTTAACAATGTACTGTACAAAAGAAGTTGTGATCGTTCCTAGGTCATAGTCACCCGTACCATACATGGATGATCGTATGATTAGTGTCAGGTGTAAGTGTAATATGTGGATGTCTGCCCAACCGACGGATACGCTTTCCATCCTACCAGTACATAAACTTGGTTTATTAGATAGTCATGTACTCTAAAGTAAATATATCGATATCGAACCCAAAACCCAGCTCCAGAATATGATGTAAATTCCGAGTAACGATGGGGAAGACAGTGTACTACCATTCGAGGAGGAGTGCCGCCCCGTAGTGATATTTGTTGCCTCCGCCACGAAAACAACTGCCATAGTTGTCGGGGGCACGTCAACGGAACACCCGCCCGAACATTGCATGTTCCGGTTAGGAACCATCCATGGCAAAGTACCGTTTTTCATCAATCCGTCCTTGACGTCAGCGAGTGTTAGCCCACCCCATGCGATTTCGACCTTCTCGTTATAGCTCTTAGCAGACAGATATTTTATAGTGATATCTCCTGCCGTGTCGCCAAAGGAATTTGCTGGCAGCGAAAAGGTCGCGGTGGCAGTAGATGTATTGGCGTAATTGAACAATACGAATCGTTGAACGCTCATGCCCTTTGCGTTATACACGGCATATCCCGCAATGGGGATATTTTTATCCGTTTTTGAGTTATTGACATTCAAGTCAACAACAACGCTACCGTCACTTCCGGATAAGGCCTCCGCGGTGGCGATGAGAGCGTAGTACGGTGGATTGGTCGTCCACGTCCCATCACTGCCGCTGGGTGCTTCAGGAGGAGCAAATAGATTATATGTAATCCCCTGTTCACGAGTATGCAGATACGCAGCAGCGTAGCCAACGGACGCCATTTGTAGTGCATAATCAACTGTCCATAGACTACCAACAGCAAAGGTATCTGATATTTCCGGAACGCCACCACATGATGCAGAGTTGAACTCTGACATGATGAGCTGGGGATGATCCGTCGACATATTGGACTGTACGGTAGCAATTCCAGCTTTTTGCCACGCTGCCAGATTGATAACTATAGGGGGTATTGATAAAAGCAAAAGCAAAATAGCTCTCCTTATAGAGATGTGCGCACCATTAGCATGCTTTGTATAGTAATCGATCTCATACTGATGCCCCCCGAAACAATTATTCTGGGGATAGTGCTGAAGGCTAGAACACGACTTGACCTAGTAAGGTAAGAAAAAATGCAGAATGAGGGGTGACATACGAGATATACTTTAAAATATTGCTGAAATTTGCAAGATAACCACTCTGCAAGAGAGTTTCGAGATCCTAAGTATCGGTCAAACAATAACACTCTTGTGGTTTCGCAAACCCTTACCCACGCACAGCAAATCGTCGGGCCACCAATATTCTTAAGTTTAAGCAGGTCGCCTGCAAAGGTGGTCCTTAGTCGGTCCGAAACTGCTCTAAACTCCTAAACTTCTATCAAGTGGTGTCCAAATCGATAAATGTGTTCTGATTGCTTGCCTTGATATATTCCTGGACTGTGTAATTTTTGATGTCAGGCCTCTGTTTATGGGCTGTGTATAGATCGGGCTCCTAAAACAGATACAATCAAAATTTGAATATATTAAAGAAATCCAGGATACCAACATTTCCTAAAAGGTATCCATCAAGGGCGGATCCTAATTTTTGCGAGGCAGTTCCTGGGGAACAATTATGATTATAAGATATCGAGACGAGCGAAAGGACACATACCAGCCAGAACAGGGAGATTAGTACTGTTAAGGTTGAGTAAGGAGAGTCCTGGCTCGGGAGTATGTTTACTGCGAAGACTCCGAGGATTAATACATACCAATTAGGTATTGTGCACCGCCAATATTGTCAGATACTTTCTTCATTACATCGAAAAGCATAGGACCATAAGTAACAGGCTGATTATCAGCATTCGTCGCATTGGGAGCCGATTTCAACATGGGAGAAGCCATATTAGGATCATAGGTCGAGCTGTCCATTGAATTACCACCAATGCGAAGTCGCAGAGGCTTGTCCCCTGTACGGCTTCGAATGGCCGAGAAGTAATTTATTATGGGATTAGGTATTGTCGACGTATCATTTCCGACTATCATCTGCGATGAGCGATAACTGAGGAAGGACTTCACTGAGGTGACGCACAGTATTCATTCATGAAGCTTAGCTCCATGCTGACCCCCATAAAATTTGGCTGAACGACATTGTGGGTCGGAGCAGACTGCGGGATTAATATAGGTATAGGATCTGCAGCAGCAGACAGAATATCAAAAGAAGAGGTGAAGATGGCTAGGCAGACCAGATTACAGTACCAGGAGGCCGGTAAAAACATTGCTACGGAGGGCCTGAAACGAGGCTGTCCCCGGAATATATATTATCTGTATTCCTACATCTCATGCTGATTCAATCATGAGTGGTTGCCGTTATTTCCACCTTAGCCAAAGTTCTAATTTTACACCCACCGCCCATTTCGGGTGTTTCGCCACTTCGGCATTTCGGCAAATCCGGCATAACGGCCAGACAACTCCGCGTTTCACGGTAATGCCCTTTCTCCCCGACCCACAAGGACGATTTCCTGTAGGTGCGACGACGTTCTTGACGCGCATCAAGTCCCCTCGCTCCGTTGGAAATATTGTACTACGAGATACGCGACAACCGGCGCTCCGTTTACGAGATGTCGTGTTTACAGCTTATTACCCAGCGGATACGTCCAGGACAGCTAAGAAAGGGCTAGATTGGGTCATTCGGTCAGTTTGCAATCTATTGGTGTACATACCTTTCTGGATGTGAATTCAAGGCCTCTCAAAGAGTCATTGCATGGGTTTGCCAAGTTTTCAGGCACGTCGCATGAACAATAGACAACTTGCAGCCAAATTGATGGTTCAATACAGGTCTTTCGCGTTGGGTGATCTGGCCCATCCTATACTTCTTTGGGACTTTCATCCAAGTGTCTTAACTCCTTTGGCCTGATTCATCAATATCTAAATCAAGCATTTTCTGTACCAGATACCAGTATATCCAAACGCTCCATTAGCACGCCCTCGACTTAGCCTTTCCAATGACGAGGACGTAAAGCAATGGCCTTTGGTTATTTTTTCTCATGGGCTTGGTGGAAGTCGAACAGCATACAGGTGTTTTCGCGAGAGATTTTATCGGCGTTTCCCCCTTTTTTAATACGCAACTCTCCAGTCAGCTCTGCTCTCGGTTGGCGGCATCTGGTAAAGTGGTTCTTGCGATGGAACATCGTGACGGGACGGGATGTACGTGTATGATTCCACCGCGAGCGGCTGATGGCACTCCTCAGTCTAAATCAATTCTCTACTATACGAACGAAGATATCATGTATGTAACCCACAACCGACAATACAGTATCTTATTCATCCGTTTACAGCTTGAGTAATGAAGATTCTGACAAAGCGGCACCTTTCCCGTTGCGCACAGATCAGCTCGAGTTTCGTCGGGAAGAGGTTCACACAGCTTATCAGGCGTTCTCTCATTTCATCAACGACCATAGCTCCTTTGAGCTGGAGTCCATTGACGACAATCGGTTAAATTATTCGAGTTGGTGGCAGGCGGACTCAAAGACAGGCAAAGGTCCCATACGCTTAGACGCTAATATCCAGCTTGCTGGACATTCATTTGGGGGTTGTACGGTGGTATGTTCATTCGTCAGGTTTACCCTCGCTATGTCTCATCTTATTGAAAGCTCTCTCTCATATCAACTAACCCTCCGTCGGGCCATTCACGCATTCCCGCTTCACATGCTCTGCTTCTGGATCCGTGGTTGGAACCTATACCACTACCAGGACCCCTCCCACTGTCTCAATCTCTATCATCGTCACCTGTTCCACTAGAACCAGCTTCTACTAGTCCTCTACTGGCAGACGAAGAGCGGACGCTTAGCGCAGGACTCCAGTTGTTGGTCATCAACTCGGAGCGCTTCACGCTATGGAAGGATCATTATAGCCGATTAAAAGATGTCGTCAAAGTTTGGGAGCCGAATGCGAAGCGGCTCCTTACTCTTGGTATTTGAGTTTTTTTTTTTTGAAATTAGTTCACCTGTTATGCTGATAGCTCGTTGTCTTTTAAGTCGGGTCAACACACGAAGCCTTCTCAGACTACCCCAGTCTTCCTCTCGTTAGAAGGGCTAAGGCTAAGACCCTCATGAATGCCATTTCAAATTTATCCGTCTCATTTTTAGATGACGAATTAGACGAAAAATTAGAGTCTATCCAAACGACAGAAATGAACATCCAGGCTATAGGCAAGGACAAAGATGGCCGTCTCAGAAGGAGGTTGTTGGGGAACGTAGGAGACGTTATTGTACAATAGTCTGTGATCTTTTTCCAAGTACGTATGTAGATGTTTTTTTTTTGGCCGCGCAAATCCATACCAAACAATTCTTTGCAACATTAACGTTTCTGAGTACATCGAAAGAAGGTAACATGGTCAACGTACGCGCAGCTCGAGTATGACAGACTTTTCCGCGATTCAACACACTCACATTAAGGGATATTGCCAGGTCGAAGACCTGATGGGCATGCAGGCATGCAACTTGCAGAATCTACCAGAAAACTATACCATGAAGTACTGTGCGTTTTTTTTTTCATGTCAGGTTACGTCAGTCCTAATCTCCTTGCGCTAAATACAAGACCTTTACCATGCGATGACCTGGCCCTCGCTTTCCTACGTTGCAGAGGATAACAAGGGCAGAATAGTTGGATATATTCTTGCCAAAATGTAAATTTCTTCAGCTTCAACGTACCGCCAATTTTTGACCTTGACGCAACGAGTTGGGATGATACAGGGAAGAAGAGACACGCGAAGGCGAAGAAGCTCACGGACACGTAACCTCTATATCTGTGCTGCGTTCATATCGGCGGTTGGGACTAGCGAAGAAACTAATGATGCAATCTCGTATGTCTTCCGCTATGCACAGTTGCACTGTATCTCTTCGTCCGTTGACCTATTGTTGAAGAGGAAGCCATGGCATCTATATATCAGGCTTCCTACGTGTCATTGCATGTCAGGAAATCGAATCGAGCTGCCCTTGGGTTGTATAGAGATACATTAGGCTTCAGTGTGAAAGACATCGAGAAAGGCTATTGTTCGTGCTCTAATCCGCTATACTTAAGTATGCTAAGGCTTTATCACCAGACGCTGATGGAGAGGACGCGTACGCTATGCACCTTTCATTCAAGAACTAGTAGAGTTCTTGGAATAAGGACGATTTGTACCCAGAAATATCAGAGATTATTAGTAGTCAGCTGTCTTCTATTACTGAACAGCTCCGTCTTGGGCAACTCTCGGCATCTGAAGCGACTCCCGAATGATATTTACAGTGTTGAGCCCCAACTCGTAGTAGCCGTCATTAGTCTTTGCGCCAAACATCCCTGTATGTGCTTGTAACTCGTCGGGTGCCAGGCTGTTTTTGGCTGGCAAAAAGAAATGGTGCTGAGGCGACGTCCGTTTTGGTAGAACTACAAACATCCGAGCTACGCTAAACGGAGGACTAGCAGGAATGAGGGTGTAGAATCTGAAACGATACAGTCAGAGGTTCTGTGGGTCATAAAAACATATGGCTTGGCGCTCACGCGCGAAAGG
The DNA here is from genome assembly GCA_900068965.1 of Calocybe gambosa. Taxonomy (NCBI): domain Eukaryota; kingdom Fungi; phylum Basidiomycota; class Agaricomycetes; order Agaricales; family Lyophyllaceae; genus Calocybe; species Calocybe gambosa. The sequence goes on from CEMU01569317.1 coordinate 223,723, forward strand.
TGATGCCTGCTTGCTTCTCGACATCGATTAAAGCATCGACGCGTTTGGCCAATGCTGTCTCATCCCAGAGGTTCCCCACATACTTCAAATGGTCTGTAACCCATGTGAAACCTTGGCCGAGCTCCTCTCGCTTATAATACGCACTCCCTGCAGTGGCTCCTGCTAGGACTGCACCACCAATGGCATACGCTGCGGGTGCAGCCCATTTTGCCCATCCTGCTGAAGAATTGGATGGTGGGGCGCTGGGAGTAGACGTTGATGAAGCGACTTTATTCGCGCCGAAACCCGCGAATGCGCCGGCGAATGCTGAGCCGACTGTTCGCGCAGCAGATACATAATCTACTGCTTTCGTGACGGTGTTCTTGAAGACATGAGGATGGATCCCAAGAAACTAAATAATGCGTTTTTTCTTAGCGAAGCCGTCACTAAAATTAGTTGGAAAGTATCTTGCCGGAGTGTCGAAAGCTAAGCAGGCAACGACGTTAGGCCATAGAGGAGACGTCTTGTCTGGTCGCGTATTGTAAAATTCCAACAAGGCATCGGCAATCAGCAAACCCCCCATGCTAAATCCTTAGCAAGTTGATTCTTGAACAAAGCAGGTACAGGTTACAAGTCGACATACCTATGGCCGCAGAGAACGATCTTTGCTTTGCCTGCCCCACCACCCGAGGCGACCTCTTTCTCGACCGAAAGAGTCGTAAGCCAATCCGCAAACCGGATAACAGCTTCATTCTGGATCGTGAAAGTCCCTATTAGTAGGGGTCAGCTGCCTCCGATGTTGTCATAGAACTCACCAGGTCACCTTTGGTCTAGAATGCAATTTCGCAAATCGATTAAATTTCCGTATTAGATAGTAGCTTTCCCACCTCATAAGCAGGAAGAACGATACATTGTACTTCCATGTTCGTCATAGCATCCGTTAAAATATGTTGAAGACGGTTGGGGAATTCCCCGAACGTTTCGTCTGTTCCCTTGAAGCCATGCACGAAGATAACCAGCAACACGCCTTGGACGTACTTCGTTACAGCAGCTTTATCAGTCAAAGTGGACGCAATGGTGTCTGAGGGCATGACCTTTCATGTAGTAGAATTTTCATGAAAAAGGTCACAGGTGTTTACCGATGTTGCTGCTTCAAGTAAAAATATATACATTGGCTATATAGAATTATGCAAACTTAAAATATATCGTCAAGTCTGGTGCAACTCTCATTGGCTAAAACTCTGACTTCGATAAGGTGCTTGGGTTTGTAGCGGTCCGTATGAGTAGTCTGAAAAACCACCCTGCGACTGAGACTGAGACTCTGCCGCCGCGCAAACTTGCGATTGCTCAGGCGACAGCACTTCCGGTTCCGAAGGTGCGGTGTTCGATGTACCGGAGTGCAGTTTAGTCATGTTAGAATCGTAATGCGCCACCTGTTTTGAAGGTTGAGAGTGTGTGGTAGTCGTAGCCCACTGAATGGGAGTTCGGCTTATTGGACTAACATCACCCAAAGGCGACGAGAGGGAGGCTACACGTCGTACTGGCCGAGTCCCATACCAAGCTTGTCCAGATAGACTCGATGTGACCTGTAGGGTAGGGCGTCCGCCCAACAGACCTGAGAATGCATTGTTTGGCGTATGCAAGGCCTTTCGAGGACTTGAACGTTGAGAATCAGGATAGTTTTCGTGATCTTCTTCTCCTGATGTGTCCTGTGCGAGTTGTTGTTTAACAGAGTCGTGGGAGTTAGTTGAAGATTGGGAGCTTTGGGATCCGGTGCGGGTGGGGGGGGCGGGAGGATTGGATGCTCTATCGTGTCCGGCCTGCCGACTTGTGCCTTCGTTGATCGCACTTTCCACGAGCGAGCTAAAAGTCGGAGTGGACGGGTTTGCATACATTGACTGAGAATCAATGGGCGAGGAAAGCGAGGCAAAAGATGGATTTCGCAATCGTTTAGATTGGTTTGACTGTTCGACTGCACTATTCTGAGTGGAGGAGGAAAATAGGGCAGAAGATGGTGGCGTTTGGAGGCGTGTGGTTGGGTTCGTCTGTTCGGGCGCAGTATTGTCAGCATGCGGAATCAAAGGTGAAGGAGAAGGTGGCGTTTGCAGTCGTTTGAATGCGGTCGACTCTCCTCCATCCACAGTATTCGGGGGTAAAAGTTTCTCTCCTCCTGTTTCTGAATACAACATAGAACGCTGGGGGGCTGCTGGAGATTCTTCATCATCTCCAGAGGCGATTGAATGTGACGGGGGACTCGTTGCAGGTGGTGAAGGTAAAGAAGAGGTTGGTTCTACGAGTGATTAGACAAGAGTAAATGATGGATCTTGTGAATTTCCTTACCTTCGATACCATTGCACTTTACATTTATTTCATCGAGAGAATGGTGACCGAGATTAGGCAGGTCAAGACCAGACATGCTCAGGCTTTCACCCACACCCTCCTCAAACCGCTTGTAGAGCGGCACGTCTTTGCGACGAATAGGTACAGCAGTCTGGATGTGGTGGTTGACGACATGAGAGACAAGTTGGGAGTTTGTGACGAATGTAAGTCTGCACCAAGCCCACCTACAAGGTTTTAGATGTTGAACCTAGGGTAGCGTCGATTAAAAGAGAAGAACGATGGCAGTGGAATTACCTGGTCGGGAGTTACAACGCTTCTGGGGAGTCTGTGTGGACCGTCATCGCTGATTATTTTTTGATATTTTTTTGTGTGTGTGAGCCTCTCGCTGCCCTTTGATGGTCTTGTCCAAGGTAAGATACGTAAAATGAGCAAAAAGGCATAGCTTACGATAGCACCATGGAGGGAGAGGTGAGAGAGGTCGGAAACATTGCATTGCCATGTCATGTGATGTAATGCTGCACTCAGCTCAAGTCCATCATAATGTCGGACTTCAACAAATCCCTGTATCTTTCATATCTTGGTCTGCCAAATGACTATACACCTTCTCCAGATACACAAGCGCTTGAATTTTTGCGCAAACATATAAAGCAGCTACCCCCTCATCTCCTGCTTCATTTCGACCACATCATATCCGTCAAACAACGGACAAATCTTTCGGTTATCCGTAATCGCCGCCTCAAATACACCAGACTGAACCCTCCCGAGCTCAGATTTAACACTGCCAGAAATACTTGGCCAACCTTATGGGGCACCCAAAATGGCCGGGAGCGATGGGGGATGGAAGAAGCTGAAGAGGAAAAGGAGTGGTTTCAAACCAGCTTTTTGGAGGGCTCCAGGGCAACTAGGCATGTCGGCAACCTAGGCGATTTACTAGGAAATTACGAGCAAGAACGTGAAGCAGAACGCGTTCGAACATTGAGAAGAACACAAGTTGCTGACCAGTTCATTCCTGAAGAGGATGAAAGCAGTGATGAAGGACAGGTCGGCCAATCAGTCGTGAACGACCCGTACGTTGAAAGCCCCGAGGAAGCGAAGGCTTCGTTTGAGCGTCTAATTCGAGAAAGGTTAATATATGGGCTACTTGAGGCAAGCATTTTTGAGTTCAATGTTTTGTATTCCGTTTTCAAGATTCTGCAGCCGTTTGAATACGACAAGGTTGACTGGGACGAGTCATTGGATGAGGAAGATGAAAGAGAGATTGAGGATCGCTGGTTTGACGACGAGTAGATTATGTAATATAAGCTCTCTCTCACTATACCAGACGCCAATTTGCCCACCCTAAATGTCGACCTCCGATGAATTAGGCATTTCACTCCGAACAATCGAGCACTCAGGTGAACGTAAGAAGAAAAGACAGCGCGAAGAATCTAACGCAGATAAAACTGGAGAAGTCAAGGAGAGAAGAAAGAAAAAGAAAAATAGACATGCAGAAGAGACACTGACAGCAGACGAAACACGCTCACCTGTGCTAGACGACAGACCAAAAAAACCGAAAAAGTCAAAGAAAAAGGACAAGGGAAAGCAACCAGAGTCTGCTCGCCTAGATGTTTATCCTACCGCATCACCGTCCCATTTACAAGCCTCTGCTACTGCATTGCTATCAGCGATCGCTGCAGCATCTGCAAGTGATGCTGCCTTACCCATAGAAACGCAGCAGGTTTTGGAACATTCCTTTGAACATACAATGCTCTCCAACCCACCACATCAACATCTTATTCCCTACCCGTACTTACCAGCAAATACTTTTGCTGGTGGCGTTCCCGGTTCGACGCCAGCATCGTCTCTCTTCCCTAATCCCCTGGGCGTGGCATTTTCTGACTTGACATTTGATTCTAACGACGATGTGTTACGCGCCTTGCAAGCTTTGGATGTGGCTAAAATCACAAACGCCTTGAAAAACATAGGAGACGTGCATGCCCCTGGTTCTTCGTTACATCAAGCCCCTCATCTAGGTCAGGTACCTGTTTCCTCTGAAACACTATTTGGAATTTCACCTGAAGAACACGGTACTCCTGTAAATCTTGGACAGAGCTCTGACATGTGCACGCCAGCGACCTTACAGCCAACTAATCCTGATCATGCATACATACTCGCAAACAAATGGTTGAATGCTGCAAAGTTGGCAGAGCTGGTTAAAGCTGACGGTAAGTCACCCTCACTTGTTGATGCTATTGTCCTTATGCAAAAAAATCCAGGACTTGTCTATAAAAAAGGCAAATTCTCTGCCATCGAGGAACAACAACTCAAAGATGCCATCGAGCATTACCGGATGGTGAAATCACGCACTTTACTCAGGGAACTCGCAAATGACTGAGTAGCTTTGCAGACCAGACAGTTTTCCGAGGAGCAAATGTTTGAGCTCATCCACCCAAAATCAGAAAAATCTAGGGATAACGCCTTTTGGTCCGAAATTAGTGAGCTTCATGATTGATTTAGCAGACGGGAAATGGTTTTCCTTACGGTTTATAAGCAACATCTGTTCCTCAGCGCCCAATCATTGCCGTGTACCACCATGTCCGAAGGACATATCATCCTTGGAAGAAACTAGGACCGTGGAGGCCTGAAGAAGATGCTGCACTCAAACAGTATGACATTCGCCTTTTTCTTTTAGCATGGCTTTCGTGACAATATGCTATCCTTAGAGCTGTAGCTGATTTAGGGCAACAATGGGAAAAAATCAGTCTAGCAGTAGGTCGGATGTCCTCTGATTGTAGGGATCGGTATCGGAACCATATTGCTGATAGGGAAGCTCGGGTCACGGGTAAGCTTGACCTTACCTTCCTGTGTATATTCAGCTCGTGACATCATGCTCCACAGGTCCCTGGTCTAAGCAGGAAGAAGAGGAGCTTACTCGCATCGTTACGGAAATGACGGTTAAACAAGGCAAAGATACTGACAATGACGTCTTCTGGGGCCGAGTGAGCGAGCTTATGGGAAATAGAAGAGGCCGACAGCAGTGCAGAATAAAATGGTATCTGGATCTGTCAACGTATTGCGACCTTGTTTAACATTATTTCCGCAGGACTGATGCATTAAATAAGACTTTCAAGAATGAAGGACAGAAACCACGATGGGGTCAGCGGGATGCATACATTCTCGTTCACAAGTAAATCGTTCTACTTCATAACAAGAACCGTCTGACTAAGTTATGCAGAGTAGACTCTCTGAACGTTCGAGATGATACTGAAATAGACTGGAAAACAATTTCCGATCCTCAGTGGAATTTGTGGAGTGCTCATGCTCTCCAACGACGATGGCTCACGATGAAGCGAAGTATTAAAGGGTATGAAGACATGACTCATCATGGTGCGCTGCCTAGATTCTGTCTCAGGAATGTTTAACCTCATGACTAAAGGGTAGAAATCATGGATATTTTGCGAATAAAAAAAGCACAAATGCCCATATCTTCTCCCTCCATGTCTCGTAAGAGGAAGGGGAAAAAAGTGACCAGTGCGGCGTCGGTCGTCGAAGACAGTCCTGTAGGAACTCCAGGTGTGAGGTCCCTTACCGGACAAGCTATCTTAGAAAATTCTGGCAACAACGCGACCGCCGATGATAGCGATTCTTTGACACAGCCTGAATCAGATAATTAGTGCGTAGCCAGCCTATATATACGATTAACAAACAGGGCCTCTATGCTGGGCACAGAGCGTGGCAGACATGTAGAATACATAACACAATGCATACTCGGCTCAATCTTGCCCTTATAATTATATGCACTGATTGTTGACCCCATCATAGTAGGCAGTTGCAGGTTTCAAGGCTCGCGCTTTATGAGTTCCATGAGGTTTGTTCGAGGACTTGAAGCTCCCGAAATGAATGCCACGCAGTGGCATCACGCCCATGTACATGTTGCATTTATGCTGGACATAGAGATTAGTCGCCCCTTTCCACCTCGTCATGGCCATCGATTTCAAAGACTCAACTGTTAAACCACTCAGAAGGAAACCGACAGCCGCTTCACTCCTTGCTGTAGTGATCACAGTCTCAGCGTGGATCTCTGCAACCAGTTTTTCGCCCTATTATTCTTACTCGATATTTGGCTCTCAGAGGCCTAGCAACGTCCAAGAAATACTTGCTCGATGTGCATCCCTTAAAGCTACACCTGGGCCTCCTCAAGACTTTCATTCCCGTGAAGTGTCTGATAGATACGAGCCAGGCACAAATGCCACTTTAATAAAGAACGCTGTCATTTTTACGGGAAAGAAGAACGGTAGCGAGGTCATACGTGGAAACATCTTCCTTGACAAGGGCCTCGTTAAACATATAGGAACGGTTCCGGACTATTTGCTCGAATTTCGAAATATTACAATTGTGGATGCAATGGGAGCTTGGGTAACACCAGGACTCGGTATTCACATATTTGTTGGACTTGGTAACGATCTCATCATGTATATCAGTTGACCTTCATTCCCATCTCGGTATTCTGAGCTCACCTGTCTTGGCTGGTATATATTTTCTGGTCAACCTGATGGGCGAGGCCATGTTCTAACACGAGTTGATTCACGTAGGTGGATACGACTTGGATTCTAGGCATGGGCCCATTCTTCCGTGGTTGCAGAGCCTTGACGGTTTCAAGACCCTGGACGATGCCATTGAACTTGCCATTGCAGGTGGAGTAACATCTGCGCTAGTGGTTCCTGGACACAGAAACGCAGTTGGTCAGTGTCTTGCCTCCAAAACCTCACTCGTTCTTGACGGATGTATGACCAGGTGGACAAGCCTTCATGATAAAGCTTCGGAAAACATTGGAGGGTTCTCCATCGTCAATGGTCATAGAACTACCACAGGAGCTTGTCGGCGGCCATACATATCGCCGTAATAATCACTGGCGTCACTTGAAGTAAGTACCCGCAGTGCAACGGTCGGCGTTCGACGTCCATATATCACACATAGGCAAGCGTGCGGAGAAAACCTTCTTGTATATGGCAATCGTATGGACTCGATGTGGGCCTTGAGATCTGCCTACAACGAAGCCCGAAAAGTGAAGCTAGCTCAAGACGAGTTTTGTGCTAAACTCGAGGCCGGAAATTGGGATAAAACAGATCACCCTTTCCCTGAAAGCTCACAATGGGAGGTGTTGGTCGATGTGTTACGAGGGAGAGTCAAGGTGAGGAGCCCTAGAGCTCTCTCCTTGACCGAATTCCATTTCATGTCTTGCAGATATTGAGCCATTGCTCCGAGATCGGAGATCTGGATAGCATGGTTCGAGTGAGTATACAATCTCATCATACTCTAAAAAAGTAGATCCAACCCAAATAGCTGAGTAACGAGTTTCAATTCCCGATCGCCTCTATCCACCAAGCATCGGAAGCCTGGCTAGTACCAAAATTGCTTAAGAAAGTTTGGGGTGGCGCTCCAGGAATTGCCATATTTGCAGCTAGACACCGGTAATGCTTTCTAGAACACATAGAAGACATATTTTTAATAGTTATATCGTAGATCTCGGTGGGAGTCTTTCAGGGGCTCGGAATTTGCACCTAGGGTCCTTGCGGAAGCAGGCATTCCTGTCGTGATGCAGGTGGGTATCTCACTTGTGTAATGAAAGAAGCTAACATGATTTCATCGTTAGTCAGACCATCCTGTCCTAAACTCGAGGTATCTGTTATATGAAGCCCAACAAGCCCATTATTATGGTCTTTTCCCAAATCTGTCCCTTGCTGCAGTGACTTCGACTCCTGCAACAGTGGCGGGCTTGTCGCATCGGATCGGAGCCTTAGAAGAGGGCGCCGACGCCGACGTTGTCCTCTGGGACTCGCACCCTCTTCAACTTGGCGCCACACCAGCCAAGGTATGGATAGACGGGATGTTGCAAGTCCCAGTACCTTCTAAGACAGGTGAGCCAAGTGACATTAGGGTGGGCCGTGGAAAAGAAGGCGACGAATGGAGAGAGATTCCAAAAGTTCCATCTTGGGACAAAGAAAGAAAAGAAGCTATCAGATGGGAAGGTCTCCCGCCACTCTGGAAAAAACCCAAGGAGAACTCAGTGCTGTTCGCAAACGTCAAAACAGTATGGGGAAAGGGCTCGGATGGTAGTATCCGAGCGATATTCACGGCGAGTTCCGAGCTGGGTACGGCTTTGGTACATAACGGGCAGATAACTTGCGTTGGACTTTCCTGCGCACATCTTGAGGTCGCGGACGTCGTGGACTTGCGCGGTGGCTCCATATCACCAGGCCTCATGACCTATGGCTCGCCCTTAGGGCTTGAGGAAATTGCTGCGGAGATTTCCACGGGTGATGGCAAACCATATGATGCGTTTGCCAGCGACGTTCCCGACATTCTCGACGACACCGGCGCCATCGTAAGGGGAATGGATGCTCTGAAGTTTGGGACCCGAAATGCTTTGTACGTCATGTTGATGTGGACCGACACAACTTGTCTGAAAGCCTGACTATAGAACGGCGTATCGTTCTGGAGTTACTTTAGGAACGTCCGCCTCAACGAAGCCCCACTACCCCGATGGTACAAGAGCACGTGTTATTTCTGGTTTGTCAGTGGCATTCCGTACAGGCTCAATTCACGCCATGAGTCAAGGAGCTGTTGTCCAGGATGTAGCTGCTTTACACGTTAGTATACGTCGGCCACAAGCCATAATGAGCAGGAAAAATCCAAGCGTCAGCTCACAAATAGCAGCGTTAAGAAGACTTCTCTATGGCTGGGAAACAAAAGACAAGGAAACCGGGTACTGGTTCAGACGTGCTGCAGAGGTGCATGATTCTATCATCTGGTGGTGTTTCGTAACCTGAGTATTACTTACTAGGGGGTAGTACCATTAGTAATCGAGGTCACTGATGCCGACATTATGGCCACCTTATTGATAGTGAAGATCGAAGTTGAAGACAGAATAGGCTCGAGTATGAGGATGGTGTTTAGCGGGGCGTCCGAGGCCCATCTACTTGCGGAAGATATAGGTGGGATTGATTACTTTTTTGATGCTTGGTCGTAATAGGATATCTGCAGGAGCAGCAGGTGTAGGCGTTATTCTGAGGCCAGCCAGACCTTTCCCATCCATGTGGGAGGAACACAGGATGTGAGTAACACTCTTAGGGGTGCCCCAAAGTCGACCCTAAATGGAAAACTTAGCCTGCCTGGGCCTCCACTCACGAATGATACAGCACTCGTGAAACTTATGGAGCATGGAGTGGTTGTGGGGCTCGGCGTACAAGAAGCGTGGGAAGCACGTAATACCCGGTTCGATATCCAATGGGTTGTGTATATTTTTTCGGGGTTGATATTTACGCTAACGAGACTACCAGGCGGTGCTTGAATCTAATGAAAGAATCGATGAACGAGAGATGTATGCCCTGGCGTACACGAACCTGCCAAAGCTTTTAGGAGTGCGTGAAGTCGAGATTGAGGGGAAAGCGGCGGTTGACATGGTCGCATATGAAGGAGGTGGCGCATTCGATCTCAGTAGCAAAGTTGTTGCTATCATCTCACCCGAACGTCGCCTGGTAGATCTCTTCTGATTAGGACTTGTTATTTTGCATGAACCGTATTTGAATACATGATGTCCATTTTCAATTAGTTCATTTGCGCACGGGCCACCGTAACTCAGCAGTCATCACACAACGCCAAGAAGAGCCACACTATTTTTGATACCTCGGCCCCTTGCTGCAGCTAGGCTGATACCAGCACAGCTGAGTAGAAACCCAACGAACCTGATCAGTTTAAGCGTTCGATAAGCACGATAATACGAAAGTGGCCAAGATTGATACCTGAAAAAGGCAATGCGAGAGATAGATCGTTCTTCGTGTGGGGTACGTGAAGATGCAAATATGGAGCGAAGGACAGCTGGTGTAACAGGTATGCGGCTAGCAGAGTCGCTCGGAGGTTGAGGCGAGGGCGCGTTGTGTGTAGGACGGGCTGTGCGTGTTGAGGTGGTGGACGTCGAGGAAGACATTATGATGTTGCCGCGGTCGCGTGACCACCCATCTTGACGCGCGAGTCCAAGTGGCCGTTGATTTTTCTTTTTCTTTTTCAACTTTGAAAGGGCAGCATCGGTTTCCGCGTATGTGTTCTAAAAATCGCGGTATCAATTCTTATTCACCGTCCCAGTAGCTGTTTACACTTGAAGCTTGAAGCTTGATATCCATCTATCACCTCCTCGAGCTTGAAATGTACGAACTAGACACTGAAGAAAGCTCGTCTTTCCACGAAGATATGATCAAAATCGTCGACCGCTTACCTACAAAGGACGAATACCGTCGTGTTAAGCATCTGATTCTTCAACGACCGGACGAAACTCCTATTACAGACGATCAGCTAGCGGAAGCACTTAGCGCTTGTCCACACCTCCAGACTGTTGTACTATCTGGTGTACCTAATGTGACAGATAGGACAGTAGTGCTACTCGCCAACAGTGCAATGAATCTTCAAAGCATCAATTTGACTGGCTGCAGCCAAATAACCGACTTCGGAATCTTTGAATTGACATCCAAGTCACTTCCATTGCAAAGTATCCAATTGAATGGCGTTGGTGGCATTACAGGTCCTGCCATATCTGCTGTGGCAAAGACTTGCCCTCATTTAGTCGATCTTGAACTTTGCGATCTTCCTTTGCTTACTCCTCTACCGGTTAGGGATGTGTGGTCATTCGCCAGGTAAGCTCATCTATCAGGCACTACTCGCCTTTGTACATAACCTTGACGTTAGGAAGTTGCGTAACCTTCGACTGGCACGCTGCGCACTCCTAACGGACAAATCCTTTCCTTCCATCTTGGAACCACAACTTTTGAATGATGGTGAGAAGCCTCTACCGCCACGACCAATAACTTGGCTTGATAAACTGCCCCCGCTCATACTACGCCATTCCGCTGATAACCTTCGTTTGCTCGATTTAACTTCGTGTAAGGTGACCGATGATGCCATTGAAGGCATTGTTACGCATGCTCGCAAGATACAAAGTCTCATACTTTCTGGCTGCACTCTGCTCACCGATCAGGCTCTGTGGTCAATTAGCAAACTTGGAGAGCATCTCGATGTCGTCGTCCTTGCTCATGTAGCTAACATCACAGATGGTGCAATCATAAGACTCGTTCGCTCCTGCTGGAATTTGCGATGTGTGGACGTTGCATGTAAGTGCAGGTCGAATAGGCTGCTCCCGCTTCGAAATTAATTCCCCCTTCTAAGAAGTTTGCCGCAATCTGACTGATATGTCCGTCTTTGAGTTTGCAGCACTCAAAAGCCTCCATCGATTGAGTCTGGTTCGGGTTCAGAGAGTTACAGATATCGCTATCTTTTCGCTTGCTGAGCACGCAAAGAGCCTAGAACGCCTTCACGTCTCATATTGCGACCGGCTTTCTCTCGATGCAGTGCATTTACTATTGAAGAAGCAAAGAAATTTGCAACATCTAACTGCGACAGGGATCCCATCGTTCAAGAGGAGAGGTGTCAGCCGCTTCTCGGATATCGCACCAGCTGTAGGTCCATGCGCACTGGTTGCGGTGAAAATAGTCTAATCGGGGCGTCAGATGCTTGATGAAAGCCAACGGGCAGCTTATAGGGTTTTCAGCGGGAAGAACATTAGTGCCCTTTGCAAGTTTTTGGACAAAGAAGACCAACGTCGGCGGAAAGCTGAGGCTGACTGTATTCCTTTTGTGGCCCGGTCCGACGATGAGCTTGACCTATATTAGCAGTTGGTGAGTCGGCTGTGCGGAAGACAGGCCTAGCATTCTTACTTGAATTTGCCCTCCTTTCGGGGAGATGAAACAGTGTACATTTTTACTTTTACGAAGCTCGGAGATTGAACCTTTCGTACACAGCAGAACAGGTATCATGGAACAACAGGGCGGTCCGTTCATAAAATGAATTATAGTCGTCATTTTTGCCCCTGTGATCTCCTAAGAGTCTGTCCGATGATGTCGTTTTCTTGCCTGGGCGCCTGAATGGGTTGAAGAGTTGACTACGATCACCACGGCATCTTTAATTCTTCAAGAGTAAGAATGAAACCCGTTCTGAGATCTTTCTTAGTTGTAAGTCATAGTCATAGGGGGGCACTGCGCAATGTGTGAACTATGGGAGTAAGCGGTGCATATGATCCCCAAGAGGCCGTAAACGTGCTAGATATATAGTACGATGACGTTGATGCTGATGATAACCGTTGACAACGAATGAATGTCTGGATTCTTTCTTGGGAGGCTTACTGACATGACAAAGGAGGCTGAGGCCCAGCTGGGGTCGGACCTCCTTTAAATAAATAAATAACCTCATCCCCAATCTCCCTTCCCCCCCCCTCCCACCTTTACTCCCTTCTTAATCGGACTTGTTCGTCGGCTCTGGCGGTTCAGCCTCTTGCTCAGGACTCGGAAAAACGGTCTTTGGCGTCTTTCGGGCTAGGACGTATAAATTCCATGGACTACTTGGTGGCGCCCCCTCCGGGTTGGCAGGGATTAAGTTGTCCACCATCCGCGTCCATCGCGCCGACCATACTTTCGCGCAGGTTTAACGCCCAGCGAAAGAGCCGGTCCCATTCAACCAACTCCATGCCGGTTTCCGCGGATAATGGCCCACGCAATTTCGCTATAGATCGGTTTTTACCTCTTCCATCTATTGCTGCTTCCCCGTTATGTACTCCAACCACCCAACAGCCTCCTCCCTCAACCGAATCTTGTACTTCTCAAGAGGAATACACAACGGCGCCTAACTCGCCTTCTTCCTCCCAATCTAATTGCGTATCTCTCCCACCCACGTGGGTATCTACGCCGCCAACACCCCCTCCAAAAATGGTTAAGCGCTCGGTCACCTGTTCGGCACGTCCAACATCCCAAGTACCGCATTCCGCCTCATTCCCCGCCCCAAACCTTTTGCATGAAGCTGGTTATCCTATGAAACGGTGCAGCTCTGTACCTTCCAAGCCGCAGCGGTCTTTGTCCTGTCGGCAAACCAAAGACCATAGTCATGGCTCTCCGACTAGTATCATATCCTCTGGTGATAACAACGCAATCAAAGCGCCTTATGACGCGACAGTCAGACCCTCAGTAGCAAAGAGACCTAGCCTCAACCGTTCAAAACCTCTCTTCCATGTCTCTTTGTCTTCCGATGCTCTGTCAGATGCGGAAGACTATAGCCCTTGCATCCTAGACAGTCCCGAAGGCATGAACGAGGATACAAGTGTGGAAGGCGCTTGGAGTGATGTTGATTCAGACGATTCGAAGCACTTTGAAAAGGCGAAGAGCGACCTTCGTAAATATCATGCTCTCAAAGAACTCGTTGATACCGAGATTGGATATCTGTCGGACTTAAGGGCTTTGGTCACGGTATGCGCTTTTAAATCGACTATCATATCTGCCTAACCTTTTTTTCAGGTTTATCTTCGCATCCTTCCTACTGTTCAATGTCGTCCGGCACCTCCATCATCTTTTACTTCATTCACCTCTAGTCCTTGGATCAACTCGCATATGCATGTTTCTGGGTTGTCGGCCTCATCTACCACCATCCCCGATCCGTCTACACCGTCTCATGGTTTCACTGCTACGCGATATCTGTTGAGTCATCAGGAAGTAGAGGTTCTTACAAGGAATGCGGAGGAGATTTTACAACTTCACGAGCAATTTGTCCGGGAGCTCCGTTGCGAGATGGCTCCCCTTGGCTTTCAAATGGATGCATACCAACGAGTGAATGATATCGAACAGACGCACAATCTAGCATTGTCGAATACTGATATCGCTATCCGCCTTGTGTCTAACAAGTTCCTGACGGAGGTAAGCCAACACAGGAGTTCTTTGTTCATGAAATGGCTTATAAATGCTTCAGGCCAAACGGTTTACTTCCTATCAATCATTTTGCGCCGGTCATCTCGAAGCTCTCAATGTCGTGAAAAAAGTTTCGTCACAGTACCCAACCGAATGGGATGTATTCGAACGACGTTGCTCTTCTCTCATCAGTGAGCTAGAGCTTTGCCCTGTGACCCTGTTAAACTGTTCAGAACAGCCTCTTGTTGACGAGTCTGAGAATACCTCTGCCGACGTCACTTCTAACCCTGACAGGGGACGAGCAACATCAATGCCAACTCTGGAAGGTTCTGCGCGTACTCTTCGTATACGGACGAACAATATCCTACAGCGGGAAGGCGTGACTTCCCATACCGAGAATCTACGAAAAGAGAAAACTATACCTCGGCTATCTTTCGTAGACTACTTGATCAAACCCGTGCAGAGAATTTGCAAGTACCCCCTTATACTTGATCAGCTGAGGCCCAGAAAGTCGGTTGTTACTTTGTTCCCGGTCCACCTCCGATGCGACGTGGATGAAATCGTCGAGAGCGCTACGCAGGCGATGCGAGACGTTACAAGCTCCGTCGATGAGGCACGCCATCGTCAAGACGTTGCGATCCAATCTGCTCTTATCGCTTCACGAATATCCCTTTCTTCTCCAGTCATGTCGCAAATGTTTTCCCAGTATCCGACTTTTCGTTTTTTTACCCAGTCATTCCTTTCTTCTCTCGGCACATGTATTCTGGCAGGTTCCTTGGACGTTATTTACCATGAAACTCTCAGACCCCCGGCCTCAAATGTGACTGCAAAGTATATGGGGGCATTTTTATATCCTGGTGGATACCTTATCCTCGTCAAAGTATCTAAAGGCAAAGTGTATGAACCTAGGCACTGGTTTACCCTTTCCGATTTCGTTATACACGATGTGGATGAAACTGATGGTAAGTCATTATCTCCTTGGCTAGTTTCTTATTCTTATACTCCACCTCATAAGCTATGTTACCCTGTTCAATCAGTTTGACTTCCAGAGACCATCAGTTTGAGCTCGCCGCCGCATGCCGACGAGAGAAGGACGCCTGGCTTGTTTCTTTGCAAGAGTCTCTCAACTATCAACCTTCCTGGGTCAATGAACCAACGCCGAGCTTGATCTTTGGTGAGAAAGGGGAGCTTATCCCTTCCACAGTCGACGATGGTCCAGGAGGAGCTATCAACACACTTCCCACTATCCAATCAATTCCTGAGCAACTCAACAAAGTTGCAGAATCGTCCAGGCTGACGGAACCGATTCACGCCACTTCAGCAATCGACGCTAGAAACAGGTGGCTACTCCGACAGGACTCTGCAACCAGATCAGAATCAGAATTGCCTAGCCGTAGATCCTCAACAGCATCTGGAAAAGGTATCTTTTCACCTATGTCATCGGATTCCGAGACTATCGTTATTCGGCGCTACTCTCCTTCTGCGCGTTCGCGCGTCGACCAGGGTCTCCAAGATGCCATCTCCCAGCTCTGTGTGACAGCCAGGTCATATGCGAGTATCAAAGATGAGGAACTTTTCCAGGCCCCAAAGGCTGCGATAGGAAGCTTTGTTCGATCGCAATCGGGGTTGAGCATGGCCGGTATGGCTAAGGGTCGGCTGATAAGGCATGAAAGCGTTCGCGTGCCACGGCACAAAAGTATGATTGACAGGCCGGGTCTATCGCCCAAGAAATCACCGTCGTTCTCTAGGAGGCACTCAAAGCCTCAGAGTGTTGCAAATTTCCCCAAACTCGAGCATCAAGGGCTCATACCTGCTCATCCTACTTCGGCGTCGTCGTATGCACCCCCAAATATCCCCTCACAATTCCTTCCTCCGCTAAAAAACACTGTCCGTCATACCATCTTTGGCAGCCTTACTCCATCAAAATTATCTGATCCTCCAGTTTCTGAGGAGGCAAAGTCACCAATGAAGACTTCGCGTTCACTGGTGAATGGCGTCAAAGAGTTTTTCCAATCTCGCTCTTCCTCCACGGCTTCGCTTAGTTTCAACCAGCCACGGCCGCCTAATGTAGAAAACTATGAACCTAAAAGACATCCTCCCAGTTCTATCAGACGCTGGGCCAAAAACACTCTCCATCGCCGAACACGAAGTGCGCCAAGTATACAAGAGGAGTTGTTGACCTTACCTGATATCGAACATTTTCCCGCTTTGGATGTGCCTTTAGGAACAGCAGAATTTGGAACGATAACACCCTTCGGTATTTCCGGTTCTCATTGAGTCTTTTAGGACGACGGTCTTATCGACAGATCAATCAAATCGCCAACCGTCGTTTCCTACTTCCAGGCGCTGTCACTCTAAGCCTTTTCAACTCCAGAGCAGTTGAAAGTTTAAATATCATTTCTTTATTCATAGAACGGCATTGACGACATTCAAGTTTACACACGATCTTCAGTTGCATACGATACCCCCAATCATTATCATACAACTCTTTCCTCCGATGTCATATAGCTTCGAATATATGGAGCATATCGTTAATAGTCACGGCACAGTTGGAATAAAATGATTTCAGTAGATACGACCAATGTATGAGTACATATGATGTAAGTAAGAACTACATTTGCGCAAACAGGAGCAGGAGTCATGTTAAAAGTCCATGGGCGCGAAGTAAAGCTTCCCATCTACATCAATTTGAGTATGTTATTGTGGTGATTGGGATTGGGAAATACTCACTCATCTCGTTGCATCTCGGCTTCTGCTAGTCTGAGTTTCAGCTGCCTATACACAAATCAGTAGCGGTTACTGCGGATCCGCGACTACTTACGAATTCTCTTGTGCCAGCACATTTCGAGCCTCTTTCGTCTGTCTTAGATCTTTTGACATGGCGACCCAAGCTTCATCGTCAGGAAGATTGATATCGTTAAACATGCCATCCAGTTCTTCATTGAATGCCTGGGTTATTCTGTTAAAAATGCGGGACTGGTGTTGCTCGCGCCACCCTTTCTCACCTCATACATGATATCTTTCTCCGCTGTAGCATCTGCCAACAGACTTTTCACAACCTCAGTCTGACGTTTTGCATTCTGGACTTCGATCCGGATTTTCTCGACTTCGTAGGACTTCTGTCGTCATCATCAGCCAGGGAGAAGGCCTCAAACGTACGACAAACCTCTTTGAAAAGAATGGACGCTTTCTTGAGGTTCTCTTGAATTACTTCCTGACAAGAGACTGCTTTTGCTAGACCTGTGTCGGCTTCGGACACTAAGGATTCGATGTCGCGTAAGGTGTGAGCAGCGGTAGGAGCAGTATTTCGAATCGGTGTAGCAGTGCGAGTAGGTGTTTCGATCATAGAGCCAAGTCGGCGAGGTGTTTCTTCGAGCCGGCGCCCAATTACCTGCCGCATTTCTTCCATCCGTTCTTGAGCATCTTTGGACTGGAGGCAAGGGTGTCAAGTAATCGTCAAAGGCTAGGAGAAGGCTTACTATTGATAGAGCTGTTCGTCGCTGTGGCGTCCAGGGCTCTTTAGTGGGCGATGATGGTCGCGAATAGCTGTCTTCCTTATTCTGGGAGTTATGAGAACGTAGGTCATCCGCCTGAAGTTTGATTCTTTTGATCGTGCTGCGCGAGGATTCAATCTAGTAAGGATATAAGTGTGACGTATGAGTATCTCGGAAGGTATTTCATACCTCTTGTAATGTTGTATGTGTTAACTCTACCATTGTATCTACAATCTCCGATCTTAGCTGAGGGGAATTGGATATTGCGTTCAGCTTCCTTTTGCCAACCTGGGGTGACACTCGTCGCGGAGAAGCTACTCGAGAGGGGTTTCGAGAGAGCGGTGAGTTACGATTGTACACTTTCCTGATTGGAGTTGGTGACGCCACAGTATATCCGTTGCTACGAACAGATGTTTTCTTTTTGATTGATAATGGTTCGATGGGGTTCGGGGCTTGTGATGGGGCGGTAGCGGGTTTCGGCGTAGTATTGGTATTACCAGTCGGGAAAAAGGGCTGCCGTTTGCTTCGCGGGATACCAGTTGGGGCGTTAGGGTTACGAGTTGTCGAGAATTTCGGGGCACCGAAGTTAACATTCTCATTGATTTCACAGTCAGTGAGAAGGGGTGGTTGTGGTAGTGGTAGGTTCATCAGAGGAAGGGGCGAAGGGCTCCGAGGTCCTAAAGGTCGGCGTTCTTGTAAATGCTGAGAGGGTGATGGAGAACGCCGAATGGGGGACTGTAAAGTAGGAGTAAGTGACTCCGGTCGGGGAGTCGTGGACCTGTGGCTAGAACCATAAGATACTCGTGATAACGGCCGGGTAGGTTGTGGAGGTTCTTCTAC
This sequence comes from Calocybe gambosa, assembly GCA_900068965.1. NCBI lineage: Eukaryota > Fungi > Basidiomycota > Agaricomycetes > Agaricales > Lyophyllaceae > Calocybe > Calocybe gambosa. The sequence continues at coordinate 242,132 of CEMU01569317.1, forward strand.
TTATCATGAGTCATTTATTAAGGAAGGAAAATTCTTATAACGATCTGACCTTCGTAGATAGTCGCCTCGACAGGCTCTTCCATGGGTAAAGAGGACGTACCATTTCCATGTTGGTTCTTGCTATTCCGCCTGGCCAACTCTAATTGCAAGGCCAACTCCCTCTCCGATTCATCCATATACGAATTTCCAGCAAAAATCGAGCTGTCGGTGCGACGATCGCTACGTTCGCTGGAAGGTGACCTAGACCCCGACAATGAATAGGATCTCAGACGTCTACTGGGAGACTTCTCGGTGTCAGAAGTTGAACCGCCGGGAGATTTACTCTTTTTCAGCTTCCTTGATCTTGACCCAAGGTATGGGTCATCATCCATAATCGATGTCGCAGCAGTAGAGTTCGAGCGATGTGAGAACTTGGTCAGGCTACCGTCCCCTGTGGTTGTTGTTTGAGTATACGTAGAAGTGCGACTGGCTGTTGATTTGGTACGCTTGTGACCATTCATCGAGCCTCCGAAGAACTCTCCCATAGATGACCCGGACCGTGGATTGAAGAGATTACGAGATAACGCGTCCAGTCCAAAGATTGCAACACGGGAACGGGCGGTCGGTGTTGATGGTCGAGAATTCAGTCCCGTACGAAATTCGAAGAAACCGAATTGATGGACTAGAGAATTACACGTTATCCGCGATTTCTTCTGACGTTGTGTAACTCACTAGTGTCAACTATCCGAGATGGCACCCGTTCAGTTTGTACAATGTCTTCCTCCACTTCATCATCAACATTTGATCTTACAGTGTATCTACAAAGTTGACCAGCAAGCGTCTGGATCCGTACACTTGCAAATGGGGCGACACCCATCCCTAAAGGAATGGGGTCTGATGAGCCCGCAGGGTCGATATGGACCACTATTTTTGTCTGAAAATGGGATTAGACGGAACTGGCCTGACAAAGGCATAACCACAAGACAAACCTTCTTAGTTTCCTGCAAAAAAGCAGTGCGTTGATATACGTTGTAGTACGTTCGAGCATTGGTGACTTTACCGCCCTTCGATTCGACTTCTTGTTCGTCTGCACGCAGGACTACAGATTGACCTGTACGCGACCTGTATGTTGCCTGAACGTGCCAAAGATTCTCTAGAAATCGCTGCTTATCTACACTTGTCTGTGCAGGGTTCATGTTTGCAGGATGCGGAGGATGTACGACAGATAAGGCACGGAATGGACGGCCTGACCAACGGTCGCTTTGATCCTGAGGAGGGCTTTCCAGGTAGATATGAAAGTCTGAAAAGTGATGGAAATTCGGAGTCTTATCCAAGATGACAAACAAAACATACCTGCACTTCCGACATCTGTCGCAACAATCTCGGTTATGTCTACAACTCCCTTGCATGACATGCCGCTTTTCTTTTTACCAGTTGGCATTCCGCCGGCCTTCGTGACCTTGTCAAGTTCATCAATTCCTGACAACATCTGGCCACTCTTTTCCCCATTCCCAGGACGTTTAACAATTACAAGTTTATCATTGAACAGGAAGAGGGTGCAGTGGAGCGAGGCTACTCCGCCAGAGGACGAGGAAGCAGATGCTGTTGGGTCAACTAAAACATCTTCAACATCGATACTGTCTACAAAACGACGTGAGTTGGAGAAAAGATCCGGAGGAAAGCCGTCAATGGTTGCCGTCAGACAATAGAATATTGCCGCTCTTTTTGTCTCCTCGTCAGCTTCGGCAAGGGCAATTTTACTTGCTATCTCGTCAGCTTCAGCTATTTTTGCTCTCTGCAGATCTCCTGGCGCCATGTATTTGAGCATCGTCCGAAAAAGAAGAGTGTACCGTGGTATGCGTTGTACCGGTTCCATAAGGAGCTCACGCAGGCCTACTCTATTTCTTGCGTCCGCCGACTGGTATTTGATATGCTGGAGTGCAGTGTTAGCGGCAGATAGGAGGCCACCGGTAAATGTACTCACATCAATAAAAGAGGCAAAACGAGACGACCTTTTAGACAGCTCCCGTTCAAAAATTATCTGTGCGTCTTCACGTTTGACGTAGTACTGTTTGTACTGTTCAAAGCCCCGCAATTCCTTGAAGTGCTTGAGAGCGACATCCCCTACCCCTCCAACCGTCTCGTGGCCATTGGGAGCTAGCATCTTCTCTAAATCGGCCAAAAATGCCTCGTTTACTGGTAGCAGATTGTCCAAGTTTCCAAACAAGGTTTTAGCCTCGTAAGCAGGTATGATCGCGGTGTCTTTGCTGCGGGCAAAGTTTCGCAACGGGTCTGCGTAATTTTGCTTCAAAATTTGAAGGCGTTTGACGTATGATCGTTCGCTTGTCACTAGCTCATTAATAACAGAGGACAGCGAGGAGGAGTCCGTGAGTGCACGTTTCCTCTGAGTTCCGGGATGCTATAGCACGAGTTTAGTTTCGTTCTAGGAAAGCCATGGGATTTGCCTGCCACGAATAGTCCGTAGAAATTATCACATTTACTTACCGTGACGTTTGATGCGTAATCATAGGGATTCGGAAGCATGTCTGCTGGGAGGACGTCAGAAGGAAGTGGATTGCCGAGGGAAAGGACAAGGTCTTGAATGTCTGGTATTTCGACATCAGCTCGGAAATTTGATAGCTTGGAACTAGCCCGTACCTTCTGGAAGCCTTTTGCCTTGTTCTGAACCCTCGACCACAACACCACAAAAGAAGATACGTCTGGTCACCCCCGAGCCCATAGAATCTTTCCGGGGTCTCGAGTAGTCATCACCAGTTGCCAAAGGAATAACCTTACGAGGCGACAAGCTGAGTGCCATAAAGATATGACGGTTAGATTACAAGTAGCGATCGCGTTGAAGTTTCAGCGATGAAGGTTAGTAGATATATATACAAAGCAACATCAAGGTATGTGCATCAACAAACGCTTCACGGTCACGTGATTGACTACACAGTTGAAAAAGTTCATTGAGAGCGTGTCTTTGTCTGAAGCTTG
>CEMU01569317.1:245136-300529 GCA_900068965.1 Calocybe gambosa
TGGTATAAGTATAATTGTAGATACGCTAGTTCAAGCGCACAATTTTGCATCTTTTGGTAGCAAAGCCGGATTTGGAAGTACGGCACCTTTATCAGTCACAGCTTGTTTCGTTATCTTCCATCACAAGTAATCAATTGTCACACGCGACTCGCACACTGCCACTTCCTCGGTACACCAGCCACATGCTTTCTCCATCCAACTCGACTGTATCTAGATCCAGGAAAAATACGACGTATAGGCGAAAGAGTTTGGACCGCCCTACATCCGTCCATCTACCATCAGAATTGCTACTAGCGATTGCTCAGTGTCTACATCACCCGCGAGATATTCTTAATTTGTCCCTTGCTGTACGTTTCTTCATATATTTGACGTATAACGGACTTGGTTCATATGAGTCAATAGTCCTGGAATACTCACAAGTCTTTGTTAATTGTGTTGTATGCTCGCCTCAAATGCAAATCGTATTCGAGGTGCAAGGAGCGACTCAAGTTTCTTCAAGCGCGACCTGATCTTGCCCACCATATAAGGAGTGTTTTCCTCCGTCCTAACGATCTAATGTCCTCATCATTTGTTTGGATCGACGCGGAGGTAGAAGTCTCGGATGCTTTGGAGCTCCTGGTACCTCACCTTCGTAGTTTGGAGACTTTTATTTGGGACGGGCTTGAGCCACCAGAGGACAGTCTGTGGATAGCACTTCGCAAATAGTACGCTCTTTTGGTAATTGATATACCTGTCGCTCACACTGTTTAGTTGCCCCCGACTCAGCTATATTGGAAGTACTGTCGGCGGTATGCCAATATCCGAACATAGCGAGGTAGGCCCCATCAAAGGAGCTTCAGATACCAGCTAAACATCAACAGCTTTGTAATTTCGACAATTTAAAAGGCTTTAGTCTCACCACCAATTACCATGAACGTCCGTTTTCGATGTCTTTCTTTCACCGTATGTGATTAATTAATCTTCAACGCGCTTGCATGACCATTTCTTATATAGACCCAGATGCCGTTCAAACTCTTCCAGAATCCCTTTGGAATATGCTGATTGATCGCTGCCGCAACCTAACAGAGTTGACTCTAGGTGGCGAACGGACTTCATACTACACACCTCTGTTCGACGTCCGACCGCTCATTCGTGGGCAATGGCCGCAGCTGCGTAGCCTGATTCTAGGTCACACACTAATGCAAAATAGTGGCTTCTCTTTGCTAGATTGGGATAGCATTTCACAGGTGGATATAATGAAGGACTTCAGCTGTTTCATATCAGCTCATCCTCGTCTTGAAAAATTACATATTCCATATGACGCGAGATTTCCACCACTGGACCTAGCCGACTCAGACATGACTATCACAGAATTCAGCGGCACTCACTTTTACCTTGCCAACATCCTCCCTCGTTGTCAACTCACTACTCTCCGTATGTGTTCTGAGCCTCTTCAAATCTGGCACGTTATCGATCTCATACCTTGCCTTCGGGACCTTCATGATCTTACTACATTGGAACTGTGGATCGATCTGTCACACCGCGTTAAGTCTGACTTGCATGACCTCAGCGCAGAGAGCAACACCGCAGTCCGAGAAACAAACCATATTAAAGTTTTTCGGCGTCTTATAATTGCTTGTCCTTCATTACTTCATCTCAAAATTATGTGTACTACGAAGCGTAAATTTGGCTTCCACATGGTCAGCCCTTTGCCTGATAAGCTGATTTTTTTTCTGACATATGAACTTACTCAGAAAAATATGTGGAGGGCGATTGAAGGCGGACCTCGACTTAGATCATTGGAAGTACAAAAGGTCGGCCTTCTTAGCGAAGAAAGTATGGCATCTAGTGCATTACGCCTCGTCCGTCATGTCCCCAGTCTGCAGCAGATCACACTCTGTTATGCAAAACGACCATGGTCTGGCCTAACCCGTATAAAGGTCAAACAATCGGCAGTTTACCATGTCATGACTGGCGACATAAAATATGTGAGCGTGGTGGCAGACGAGGCCGGGGAGGGCTTGTTTAGGAAATTCTCGCGTCGTTATAAGTGCACCTTGCGCCCGCAGACAGTCATTGCAGATATTGCCGATCACTATTTTGCCTAGCATTGACAACAAGGTCCCATATCGTATGCAACTAGGAAGTAATTGCTTTACACTTGTATTTTATCGGAGGTGCTCGCGTGAAAACCGTTTTCTCCTGATTGTAGTAACGTAAAATATCCTGTCATTCTTGATCAAAATTAAGACGAGAATCCATTAATAATCAGCATCCGCCGTCGCGGGCTCAGATATTAACATGTCCACTGAATCCCACCACAATATCCGTTCTATGACTGTTCCGCAACTAACCATCACATTTCTCGGAACTGGAGCGGCACAAGCAACGAACACGAGGAAGAACTCGTGTTTAGCACTAGATATCGGTCGGGAAGTATGGATTTTTGACTGTGGAGAAGCGGCTCAGCTTCAAATCAAAAAGAGCAATGTACAGATGAACAAGATCAAGAAGATATTCATTACGCACACTCATGGTCCATTCTAATGATCCTTCCAGATCACACATCTTCTAACATATTTCCATTCCCAGGGGACCATATATATGGACTAGTTCCCCTCCTGTCGAGCTGCCTCAACGGCGCTGGAGGACTAGTCAATTGTGCCGATGACCCAAGATCTCGAATTAACATGGACCAGCCAGTCGGTATACATACCTTCCTGATGTTGCGCTAGACTCACACTATAGCAGCCACTAGAAATATACGGGCCGCTGGGCACCCGTGCCTATGTTCGTACCGGCCTATCATACACGCATACACTCTTCGGTTCTCCGTATGTGGTGCATGAACTGCGGACACCATCTGAGCCACAGTTAGGGGATCATACCTCCATGACACGGTTGCCATTTGAGTCAGGAGGCGGTAGAAATATACGTCAGGTAGATGGAGTCTGGACGGACATCTTCAAAGATGCTTTTATGTCCGTTTCTGCTGCGCCCATAAATCACTCCGTCCCGTGCGTGGGTTTCGTTGTGACAGAGGCGTCGGTACCCGGCAAAATGAACCCAGACTTATATATTCCTCATCTCAAGCGGACGAACACTCCTATGGAAGTTATGCAGAGTCTACAACGAGGAGAGCACGTAAAGCTCTCAGACGGAACTACTCTCGTCGGACCTTCTCGTCAAAAAGGGCGTAAATTAGTTATTTTGGGTGATACCCACGACCCTTCCCCTATTGCACCCTTGGCTATGGATGCAGACTTGTTGGTTCATGAAGCCACAAATGCTCACTTGCCTGGAACAGACAGGCGCGCTAAACGGTCCGAGACTTATAAGAGTGTGAAGACCAAGGCAGAATCGAGAGGTCATTCTACACCACAAATGGCTGGCGCGTTTGCAAAGCAAATACGTGCGCGACGGCTAGTGCTTAATCACTTCTCGTCGCGCTTCTCGGGTGGAAATGCGGAGCAAGTTTTCAGGTTCATGACCGCCATTGCGGAATTGGCCGCAAGTGAGTTTGGGCAGCCCGTTTTGTGTGCCAGTGACTTTCTGAGTTTCGAGATAATATCACCTCGCGATTATATGCAGGTATGACTGTTGTATATTGACATAATAGAGTATTTCAATCATCTGGTGGGTCAGACAGAGCGCTACTGGCATCGCTTGCTTCTCCTTCCTCGAGCTCCTCTCTCAATTTCCTTTTCGGCTTGTCATTTTTCGGATCCTCTTCCACCTCTCCCATCTCAATATCGTTTTCTGCTTGATCTAGTTCGGTAGTCACAGAAGGTTCGCTGGGCGGTTTCCTTTCTTCGCCTTCTTCCTTATCTGCATCAACTGTGACTTCCGTCAGAGCGGGTGTCGCCTCTGCGACCATCTCCGTGATATCTCTTTCATCCTCGTTTTCCGGAGCGGGGGATACTCTAGTAGATGGAGCGGCAGACGCAACATCCTTATCTTTACCCAAGGTACGTAAAACGTCCAACTGCGTAATGATTGCATCTAATGAAAATCTCTGCTCGTCTAGTGTTCGGCTATGGCTTTCATGCTCAGATCGTATAGCAGCAATATCGCCTTCTAGTACTTGGATTGAGCTTATTCGGGATTTTTCAGCTGATTGAGCTTGCGAAAGAGAGGTATATATTTACCTTTCGAGTTCGTCCCGAGTAGGTAAAGTGTTGATTTTTTCTGTAACCAAGTCATATTCCATCTTTTGTCGTCTGACCAGCTGAGCATCCTCGAGTGCCGCTTTTAACTGCTCGATTTGTCCTCGTAAAATTACATGCTCCTTTTCTGCAAATGATACGTTGAATTGGCACAATAGAGTAAAACACGAGGGCAACACGAACCGATTCGTTCTCGTTCTCGTTGGTATTCCTCTACCTGCCTCGCTTCCGCTCCGCAGATCATTGCACTTTTCTTTAGCGATAGCTGAAAGGTAGCCAATTCAACAAGAAATGCTTCTCGTGCATCCTTTACAGTAAGTTCTGGCGTGCTTGTGGAGGATAACACAGAAGGAATCACAGGCGTGTGTGAAAGGGAGGTATAACTGTGGAATTTCTTGATGACACGTTTGAGTGGGCGTTCATCGTTCGTTATTCGCGCAAATATGATGTTATCTGTATCGTGTTCAGTAAAGCTCTTATGACTGTAAGAGCTCAGATACCCTCTTCCTCGGTGGTCAGTGGTGGAATAGTTCGTGGAGCTGAATTACGAGCAATCTCTGGGTTAGAGGGCGCGACTGCCATCATTATGACTGACTACCAATGAGAATGGAGGTTGTGGCGTTAGTATAGAGCCAGAAAAAGATGAAAGGCGGATGTGAAAAGTAATCATAATTTACCTTCACAATTACACATGACCCTGGCCATTCGCCAAATGCCGTCGAGATCATTACTTAAAAAGAAGTTGGAAATTTCGCGACTAGGTTACAGTAGCAAATGAACCTGTAGTAAATTAGAGTAAAAAATAAATAAAAATATATGTAGAAAATCCAGGTGAAGATATTAACCCCATTCATCTGGTACAAAGGGGGTGACAAGTTCATAAATTTCTTCATTTCCTCCTCTCCGGTAGGATCTATTTGACAGACCCATAACTCTCTTGAACAGTCCTCCAACGCTGCTACGATCTGGAGCCTCCTGCACATAGTCCTCTAGTGGGTAGCATATACCGATCATCTTCGCAAGCTTCCTATTACCACTGGAAGCGTCATTGAGATATCGTCGTGACTCATCTAAGACTGCCTGAAGATATAGCGCAAGCTCTGGAAATGCTATGGGTAGGTTTGGGTAAGGTACTGTTTCGGATGCTGGAATCGTATACGTTTTGGACAAAGGGGTGTCAGCGGCATCGCGAAGTAGAGTCGGAATCCCAGCAAGACTATACGAGTACGGAAGATCATTCACACCTGCGTTTCGGATAGGCTGAGGAGAAGGATAATCAATGGTGAAGTAAAATATGCTGCGCCAAGTGGGGGAATTGTGATGCGGCTAATGAATATAAGCATTAAGTGTCTAGACAACTTGGGTGTGATGAAGCTGACCTTGACGAATTGCACGACCGTCCGAAGTTTTGGTGGTGTCTTGGTGACAGTAATAGCGTCAAGGGATGGTTCGACTCTGGTACCACTCAATTTGGCCATCAGTTTGAGCAAATGCTTCCAACTTGGCCCCTGCAGATGTAGAGGTCGAGCTTTTCCATATGGAAGTGAGATGATAAGTGGCATCTCGCCTGTCATTCGAGAGATCTGGTCAGAGATTTTGGGTGCCATAAATCCTAGTGCTGAGAAAAAGTCAAAAAAATTCTCGAGGCGATGGGTTTAAGATACTTGCAGACACCATTAAAAAGCTCTCTGTCCACGAACGCATTGAGGTTCAGGGTGCTTGGGCTTGGGCGTAGCTGAGGCGGATCAAGTGGTTCGTTATGAGGCACATTACTGGCTGGCGTCTCGAAGGGATCAGTATTCTGTACTAGAGGAGCGGTGTCTACTTGAGCGGTCGATGGAAGAAGATCTTGATGCCTCGAAAAAGACGGTGATCCAGGATGAAGTAAATCCATTGCAGATATTATTTCTGACTCGGGTCGAATAGAGCTTGTCGAGGCTGAGGAGTATATAAGAGACGACGTAGCTGATATTAATGTTTGGCCGTCGGAATACAGGGGTGGGCTGGTAGGAGAGCTGGTGGGCATGAAAGATCCGGGGCCTTTGACCTGGCGCGATACAATTGTGCTGTCCAGATTTTCATCAGAAGAAGTAGGATGAACTTCAGTCTTAGTGTCAGAAAGCCGATCGGGCGCCACCCTATGAATCTGTAGTGAGTAAAGCGGAGGCTTCGGGCTAGCCTGCAATGTAGCCGCTTCTCTCTGTAATGTTGGGCTTGAAAGTGCTTCGCTTCCCAACTGATTTTTGTGGTTGCTGGTCTCTAGTGCTGCTATAGTATTTGGGGCCTTCTCTTCGTCGCTGTGAGAATATTGTGGTGGGCCTTCTTTGAATACTTTCGCATCGGGCGGGCGGGCGGCTAAAGCATCTATAGAATTTGGAAGAGTGTCGGGACTCTCTGATGTAACTAGCTGTAAAGTCGTTGCAACATTGATATTGGCGTTGTGGATGGGAGATTGGTGGTCCACAAACGGATGCGGCAAACCTTGTGGGATAAAAAGTGAGCCGTAAGTATTGGTATGTGAGTCAGAGATATTATTAGTCGTTGATGTATCCCGTTGTCCCGCAACGAGTAAACGCGCAAACGCCTCGTCGTCATCGCAATTGACCTTTGAGGACGAGTCATGGACGTCGGTTACGGAATATTGCGGCAGTTTACCCTTGGACGACGAGTCACCATCTTCGCCTGCAACCGGCAACCGCGAGAATACGTTATCATCATCATGGAGGGTGTTCGATAAAACAGGTTGGCTAGTTGTCGCAAAATATTGTGGCGGTTCTTTTCTGACACCGTTTGTAACAAAATTATTTGTCTGCAGTATCTCGGAAGTCTTGTCTACCAGAAGTGCCACATTTCGCCTCTCTTCCGCCACCAGGGGGGGCGCAGATGCTTGGTCATAGCGCGGGTCACCTTTGGCAGAGTCTTGCCCAGGTGAAAGTAACATTCCTGATTGGTTCTCCATGGAAATACCTGCAAAAGCGCCTTGATGGGTGCTGCTTTTAAGGCTTTGCTCGTTTTCCTGTACGTGACCAGTTGCGATAGGAATATAAGACTTGCTATGAGTTGCATTAGTAAATTCGGCACTTCTCTGTATGTTAATAGAGGCCTCGGCGGCGGCAAGGTCTTGTTCCGAAGCCAGCAAACGTGCAAATGCCTCATCATCGTGTGAAGGACGGGGAGGTATGAATGCAGCAACTGGTGTTGAAGCATGGCTCGATGATGAGATGGAATCAATGTCGAACTCTAACTGGATAGGACTTTGAACCTCAATCAGAGATGCTTCTAGCGCTCGAGCGAGTTGAGCTTCTTCTTCGGAGATCAATGTCTGCCGCGCCTCCTGTTCCTCTTTCGAAATGGACTTAGACAGGGCCATCGCCAACGCTATATCACTATCGTCGGGTGAAGGATTTCTGCCAGATGTTGATTCAAGATTTGGAGGGCCATGACAGCGCGGAGGTAATGGTCCTGTTGGGGAGTAAGGTGATTGGAAAGGCTTAGGAGGAACTGGGGGTAGTGACGGCGATAGAGTTGGTTGAGTGTGTGTCCGAAGGGCGTTTAAGGATAATGCCTGAGGTAGAGGGGGCCTAGGCGGTGGCAAAGGTGGCGGAACAAGTACTGGGAGGGACTGATGGTGGTAATCTGGGATATGAGGTCTCGGGTATTGGGGAACGGGGGGCGGCGGTGGGGAATAGTAATTATTGTAACTATGGAAGGGCACTGGCATTTGGGTTGGATTCGTGAAATATAGCTCGGGCCTGTGGATTGGGCGAGGTGTATGACCAGGCATGAGTGATGCTGGATGAGCAGAGTAGCTCGTAGCAGCTGGGGCTGTTGAAGCGCGATGAGCATTCATATTTCTGTTTGCGTCACCGCTGTTAATTTGATAACTACTCCATGAAGCTGTGCTGTAATATATAGTTAAGCAGCGCGGTAATGAACTGCGGACTCACTGCTGTACATAAATGCTATAAGTTGCAAACGGCCTCAAAGCGAAGGTCGTGCTCGTGCTCGTGCTCGTTGATCAATCTGCGGGTACAGTAGTTGACACCCTTTAGCGCTCTGTCCCGTTGAATCCTCGAATTGTTCCGACTGCCCGCTGTCCAACTCCTAATCCGGCGGTCGTCGTTGCTCTGGCGCTGACACCGCCATCAGTCATCACCTGATTGACAATCATGGATTCGACCTCGAAAAGTCAATTAAAGCGGTCGTGTTTGAGTAATGTCTATGTAGTGTATGCAATGAAAGGAGCGATCATATGCTAAGATAGGTTATGCTGTAATGAATGCTAATGCGATGCCAATATGCTTCAGAGCAATGGAAGAATGATTAAGGCATGAACAAGACAAGAAATAGAGGAATGAAAGAATGTGCACGAGTGAATGCGTGCGTATGTGAACAAGAGGTCATGAGGCGATATGCGATGTAGTAACCTTTGTTGTTCCGGTTCCACCTTGCACTGTCGATGTTTTGAAGCCCAGCTGGCGCATAGCAGCTTTAGCAAGGGAGGGAATATTATTATTCAACTGGATACTCTCTTATGAATGTGAATTTACCTAAAAGGTCAGCCTTTTGCAAAGGTTTCGAGAGCGCAGCCGTAAAGACGTTGCTAGTTTCGTTGGGATCGGTTCCGCTATACGCACTGATAGCAATAATTGGGGTGTTTTTGTTTTTTCCGTTCGTACTTCGAATATACCGTGCAGCACTTTCGCCATCCACTAGATAAAAAAAGAGGTGAGCTGAATTTTTCTTTCACTATGAGGTCAGCAGACTGACAAACTGGCATTTGAAGGTCCATCAATACGCAGTCAAATTCTGTAAATAATGTTTGATGACAGTTCAATGGTAGCATTTTTCTTGACCTACTGATATCTCCCATTGCCACACTGACAGCTTCCGACCCATCTGCAACAACGACACAGCGACATCCAAGACGGATGAGAAGCGTCTCGACGATCTTAGCTGTTATGGGGTTATCTTCAGCGAGTAAGCAAGTCACGACACGATCATTAGGATCAGGCCCTTTTCTTAGATCAATAGAGTGAACAGAGGACGGCGGGGTGTTGTAATCGCGCGGACTTCCATGGCTGCCGCTGCCGTGACTCCCGTGCCCAGAAGACGTCCAAGCTTCAGACCCTGACCCGTCTCCTGCACTCGAGACCGACGCGGTACGGAGGCGACTTGGCATCGAATTTCTTCGATCGACACCATCCTTATTGTTAAGCTTGAATCGCTCGACTGCACCAAAATCAGAAGGTTTACGGTTGTGGTTGTGAGTCATGTTCGGAGTTGGAGGCGGCAAACTGGTACGAGATGGAGAAGAGGCAACAGAAGACGCCGAGGTAGAGGGGGACGGGGGATTTGTTGGGATCATCTTGATGTCTACTGCCGTAACGACGTTTGGTGGTTTCTTGATCCTTGTCGATACGCTGCGCTTTCGCTGATGGATCGTGAGTGGTTCAGTAAGTGCTTGTGTAAGCGGTGCCATTTGGTCCGTCTTGAGTTTCCTGATGACATCGTCGTTGGCTTGCTTCAAAATGGGCAAGTTTTTGAAACTGAATGGACCAAAGTCATCACTACCAACACTTCCTATGTCTTTGTTACTGCTCGGAGGCGCGGTAAAGGAGGTTACGGCGGAAGGACCGCTAAGAGGACTGTCCAAGTTCGCCTGTCCGGTGATAGCGATTAGCTCGTCATCGTGGAATAGTTGAGGGATAGCCCCCCGTGGATCAAAATAGTCAGTGGACTCAGGGTCCGTCACTTGAGGGATAAATGCTGCCTCCGTGGTGGTTACCTTGTCCCACTCGATACCCTCGAAGAATGGATGTGACTTGACTTCTTCCGCACCACCGGATCCTAAACGCTGGCTAGAGTCAAGCGTCAGGAGAGATCTCATGAAATCTCGGGCTTCCTCTGAGAAATCGACCCAATCCTCATGCCACTCAACGTGGCCTGACAATATATTCTCGAAGACCTTCTCTGGGGTGTCGGCATGGAAGGGCGGAATCCCATAGAGAAACTCGTATGTGATAACGCCGAGCGCCCACTATTAAGCGGTGTCAGTGAATCAAAGGGCGCTTTTTAGTTTCTACATGAACTGACCCAGTCAACGGCGGCATCATCACCTCGGATTCCAAGGATTGTTTCAGGTGCAAGATAATCCGGAGTACCAACAAACTTCTGCTCTCCAGGAGGAGTGCCACTGCTGGAATTCGAGTGAGACCGTAAGTCGGTTGTTAGTTCAGTGGCGAATGATTGAAGTGGGCTGTCGCTAGCTTTAATAGATCGCCTTGAGTGCAGCCCAGAAAAAGATTCGGAACCACTAGACTCGAGATCATCTGTGGGAGGTGGATGAGGGGAATTTCCTGCCCGAGTAACTGGTTGTACCCGTGGGAAAAAGTACGAACCTGCCGTGGCGTGTTCGGCATAAACCAGAGGAGATGATAGGTATGCAGAATCCATAGATGGCGGACGAGACCGGGAATTATATCTAGTTAGCGCCCTTCCAGTCTGACTTTCCCGGGTTTGACGTCCAAGTAAACCAATCCTGCTTAGGCCGAAGTCTGTCAGCTTTAAGTGACCATGTTGATCAATTAGCAGATTGTCAGGCTTCAGGTCACTAACGAGACATGAGTAAATAATATCGTTTCGTAAAATTTTAGGGGCGTACCGATGAACTACACCGCGTTGATGAAGATATTCCAAACCGAGGACCACCTCAGCAACATAGTTCTTTGTCCATTCCTCGGGAAGGGAGCCCAGCGTTTTGATAAGAGCTGCGCAATCGCCGCCGTTGAGATATTCCATGACAAGATACAGGTTTTCTTTGCTTTGGAAAGTGAAGTAAAGCTTGGCCACAAAGGGGGACTCGGCCTGCTTCATGAGAATCATGCGCTCAGCTTTGACATTTGTGATTTGATTTTTGGCGATCATGTCGGCTTTCTTTAAGACCTTGATAGCGTAGTAATCCCCTGTGGCTTTTTTCTTGGCCAGAAAAACGGAACCGAAGGCACCTTTACTGATAGGCTTGATGATGTCAAAGTCTTTGATAGATGTGGGTGTGGTACGAGGCAAAGGCGGAGCTGACGGCTGTCTAGGAGAAAGCGGTCCCGGAGGGCTCATGATGGGATTGATAGTTGATTGCCGTCGATGACTGCGTTTTGTGACAGAGGTCTCACGCGTCAATGACGAACCTTCACGCTCTGTGGGTAATGGCGATGCGGGCGGAGTAATGATAAATTTAGGCTCCAAAAGATTCTGGGCAGACTTACGAGTCTTGCTTTGAACAAATTGAATACCATCGTCGAGAGTCATATGAGGAAGTTCTGGGGATGAAGGGGCAACTATTGGAGCTGCAAGAGCGAGAGGCGAAGATACAGACGAAGGAGTTGAAGATCTCGTGTGCAGAGGTTGGCGCGGGCCGTATATTGGTATGGGGGCAGACGGAATCGGTAAAACTATCGGTTTTGTGTCGACGGGCGTAGGGGTTGGTGCCGGGGAGGATGGTGCTAATGGAGTAGGTCCAGAGGACGCTTCACGACCGAAGGCGTATTCTGATCTGGTACTGGAAAGATTGTTGCCTTCTTCATCATCCCTGTGTTGAACTGCTTCCTCACTGTCTTCACTGCCGCTTTCACCGCCGCTGCTGTCCTCAGTTTCATTAACGGCAGCGAGTGCCTCCCCTACCCGTTCCTCCCACTCACGCCATATCTTTTCCGCATAACGAATAGTATTCTGCAAGCGAACAACATTGTCTATCTTTTGTCGCATAACTCGCTCCGTATCTTGCACTAACTGGCATAATGTAGCATCCTCCGAAGCAGGTTTGGACCAATTGCGGATCTGAGTGACCTTGCGCTCGGAGCTGGGCGAGAGAAGTCGTTGACGTTCTATTGGCTCCTTTGCTTCGTCTTCTTTCAAAGCGGGTACAGCCACCTCCGCCGCCACTTGTAAGATGTCTTCCAGTTGGTCAAGTAACCTCTTTTGCATCTTCTTTACACCAAATCTCTGCATCTTATTGGCGCGGAAGAGCTGCAAAGGAGAAGAAACGATAGGCGAACTGGGGGGAATAAAAATAGGCATCCCGCGATACTCTGGCACTGCAGCAGGAGAGGCTCGATCGACTGCAACGGCAAGATCACGAATAGTGTTCCGCAGCTCTGCAATTGATTCATTGCATTCGGAAATTTCGGCTTCAAGGCGGTGGGTTTCAGCACACGTCTCGCTGTGTTTCTCGAAATACCATTGGGGGATTTGGGATTCACATATGCGACAAAGTATAGGTTCGACCAAAATGGGGTGGGTAAAGTTGAAGGGTGTCATTGGCTCCTTGTAGGGCTTACTGGAAGTTGTCATGGTAGAGGATGCAGGTTCGGGCGCCAGATCATCAGCTGCCAACTCAAGCTGGAGCGAGTCATGTTGATACCGGGCAGGTCCAATCGGTTTCACCACCCACATAGTATGAGATGGTAGACCATCTTCCCGATCTATCATTAGCATCCCTTTGCCCTCCATCGGTTGGTAGAGAAGTCCAATGTTTGAATCTCGCTCCGTGCTGAAACCGGGGTCGATTTGGAGCCTGAAACGAACTTCCACAGTATGGGAGTCGTCCTCTCGAAGCCGTTGTGTGGCGTCTTGAAAAACTCGCCAGTCAGATGGGGCAAGTAGGCTAGATATCCGCGTCCCAGCCAACTCTTCTGGGTCAGTACTACAAGTGCAACAGGATGAATATAATAACGAGTTTTCAAGTAAGAAACTTACCCAACAACCACTCTCCAGGCATGATTTACCCAGATAAAATGGTCACCGTCAAGGCTAAGCTCCATTACGATATTTTGGTTATGGGCTGTTTCTGCCTGCAATCTCAAGCGCTCCGTTGCCAATACCCTCGCGGATTCAGTGTCCTTCGGAGGTCCCGCTGGAGGAAGGTCTGGAGTTTGCCGTAGTGAGCTGGGCTCAGAGAGATCCTTGGGTTCTTCAGTGCGTGATTTACGTGTTTGACTTGGGAGCCCTGCAAGACATGACTGGCTGCCATTGTCTGCACCAAGCTTGAAACCTTCGGACTCCGATCCCGCCCGTTTTGGGGGCGAGGTAGCAGGAAGAGGCTCATCAGCTGCCTTGGTGACGAACATGAGAGGTTCGTCTTGTTCGTCCTCATTGTCATCGAAATTCCAAAATTGCTTCTCGGCCTCCCACCATTCAACCACGCGACTGAGACTAGCAACCGCCAGTAGTACCTGCACGTACCAATTTCGTCCGTGCCAATCGGGATGCTCTTCCCAAGCTTTCCCGATATTCTGGACTCTTTGTACAATAGATTCACAGATTTTGGGCTGGGCAGTAATTTGGGCGACAGACATCTCGGTGACGTCAGTAGCAACCGCGATTAAATCGTACAGAGCAGTCATTATAGGATCAATAGGATCATCAATGAGAATACGGGAAGCATGGCGGTTCGCCGACATGGGACCGGTGCCGATGTGCTCTGAAAAGCTGGTATGCGTAGAAAGAGGTGGCAAAGGGGAGCGAGAGCGAGATGTTGAACGTGAACTCTGACCAGAACGTGGCGGTGGATGAGTGGGAATGTGTATCGAGCGGGAGAGCCGTCGGCTTGAAGATCCGCCTGTGCGAGACGTGGATGCTTGAGTTGGATTAGTTGGTTTGCGAGAGAGTGACGTCTCTGGAAGTAAGATAGTTGACGAAGCAGGGCTAGACGCGATAGCACTTGATGACATGGAAGTGCTAAGTGGCCTGTCCCAAGGAGCAGTAGTTTGTCGCTTCAAAGTACCAGGACTCATATGAGAACCAGACGACGCTACATGCAATCCAGGAGACGAAGCATGATGTGTCAGAGGTGGTGGAATATGATGCTTTTCGTCAATGGGATACGCACGGTAACGTATATGTTGCCCGTACTCTACCTCTGCTTCGTATCCACCATCCGAGCTGTAATCATCGGATTGGAGAGCAGAACTGAAATCAGCGCCTTGGAGCGTAAAAGCTTCACGAAGAGGCTCTGAATCGGGTGTCAAAGACCCACGATGACGATTTCGACCTCTTTCACGATCCCGAAGCTCACGTTCCGATTCATGTTCTGCTTCCCGCAAGCGCTCTTCAAAAAAAGCAGTAATGTTGTTAGTGACACGTTGCAATTCCTTGTCGCATTCTGCTTTGGCAGCCTTGAGGCGTCTCGTTACATGGCGGCGGACGAAAGGCATGGATACGGTATTCGAGCCTGAGCCCTGGCTACTGGCATTGCTATGAAGGGTCTGTGGGGGTGAAAGGACAGTCTCTGGGGAGAATATGAGGGGACTAGGGGGCTGTCTACGCTGGTAGACGGAGTCGGACATGAGAAGCAGCAATAGTAGAAACTGCTTGGATGAGCAGATTCACCGATAGCTATACCTTTCAGTATGGGTAGACGATACAAGAATGAGAAGGTAAGAGGCGAATGCTAGCGTGACATGAAGTAGTCAAGGTGTATAGTATCAGGAGGAGGGCCAGACCCAGGAGATATATTCTCTGAGATCACATCACACTACAATCCCCATCAGGCAACTAAAACTGACCAGCAGCAGCCACTAATCTCTAGTCTTAGAAACAAGTGCTCTTGCTTAAATTTATTAACTCAACCCAGCAGAACACACATCGTCTTGTCCGCCGAGGCAAAATAAAAAAAATAAGAACACAAACGATGTCCATTAAAAGTTAGACGAAGTCACAGGGTGCACAGGGTCCCGAACCGGAGCCAAGTTTCCAAGTTTCAAATGTCCAACCTCGGTTAACACCGGACCATCTGTCACGTGTGTGTTACGCGTTACCTTATCCTTGGAATTCCTTCCTATCCAGAGTTCAAATGCTTTCAGCCCTTCGTAGCATTGGCCGTCGTCCTACACTTTTTCTAAAACAAAGAAGACTTTCAACCGACACTGCCATTCGTGGTCCAAATGAACTTCAGAATGTTCTCCTAGATCAAGCGAATACAACAAACACTAGTCTGTTTTTTTCTGACTTGTACAACATCTCCGAGTCGGCACTAAAGAAAATTCGTTCTATCAGCTCACTCGTCGGCAAGGACAAATACTCGAAAATGGCATTCGTTTGAACCGAACCGCGTATGTTCTTACGTCAGAATCACCATTCGAATTTTACTAATCTATCACAGTTTGTGAAACCTCACGAATTTACTTACAATTCGCGCTTGATTACTCCTAAAAAATATCGCACTCGCAGGCCAGCCGTTGCCCCTCCAGCTGCCGTTTCACGCTATCATGACGTGTTTCATCAATTCGACATCGATCCACTGTCTCTAGTGATGAATCGAGAAATCCTCAGCAGTTTCGTATCAGAGATGGGTAAAATATACCCCAGGGATATAACAGGCCTGACCTCCAAGAGTCAGCGAAGGCTAAGCAAAGCAATTCGGAGAGCCAAGATGATGGGCATAATTCCCGTTCTCAGCAAAACCCCAGAGCTTATATCAAACTATATACCTAGACCCGTTCGCTATTCACGTTCATGAATATCATCAACCGAACAGGAAACAGTTTTGGGGGCCTTAGCTTGCTGTCACGTATCAGTCAGTTATCAGAACAAATCATATTCAATTGGCCCACCAAGGTCACTTGAGCATCAAATAACAAATGCAAGTACCTCAATAAGCAAATGACCATCTCGATCCCCTGAAACACGGGCATCACACAGAAATCCAAGAAGCTGGAGCCAGAGGTCTCGTGGTTTGCCATCTTTCACAGTGTGAGACTGGCTATTTTCGTATCGAACGCTCATTGCGTTTTGCGAACAAAGTATTCTCAAGAACTGTATCACTGTTCTATTCGTGGATGATTATACCAAGTCAGGTAGGACAGCATGATGCACATCCGCAGCTTTCTCAAAGGGCTCCTAAAAAGCCACGAGAACTACCAATTGCGAACCCTATTCTTACTCACGTTATCTGTCTTGTGATACTGTTCTTGAGCTACTGAGATCCCTCAACCAGATGCTGTCTTGCCTGACGCGCTGTTGCTGAGAAAACTGAATATAATTATGCTAAACCCCAATGGCACCTTATAGCTCCGCCAGAAGCATGGTGCCAAGGTTCTGGACAACCTGATCGCCCATTGCCTTTTCGACAGTTTCTTCAAGATGTCTTTTCGGGTCTCGTTTGCCAACGTGCCGCGTCTTGAGTTGTTCTGCTGTTAGCGTCGACTCTTCCTGCACTGACTTATTGTACGCCTCTGACAATGTAAGCATTGACTAAGATATAATATATGTCAAAGCAATCGAGGAAGGCACGGGGCCACTGATGGAAGCGTACCTTGATAGCTTTTTCATTGGCCTCCTTGTGCACATTGAAATCTCGCAACCTCAAGCCCTCCGTCCAATTCCGTTTATGGAGATTCATCAACATAGACTGTTCTAGCTCCGTTTTTCGGTAGTTGACAGCAATAGAATAATAGTGACGATTTAAGCCGTGAATAAGAGCTTGGATTGATGGTTTATTTATGTGGCCAATATTCGACGTCGTCTGCCTGGGCTCACGACCAGATATAACAGTATGGGGGCTGATAAGACGGAAGGCATCAATGACTACCTTTCCTTTCACGGATTGTATTGGGTCGATTACGACAGCGACCGAGCGGGAATTGAGGGACTCAAAGGACTAAACTGGGTCAGTGGCTAAAACTACCAGAGGGCTGAATTTGGATCACCTGTTGGGTATTGATATCTACACTTGATAGCCAACAGCCAAAACCAGGATGTGAGTGATACCATCCTACGACCATCTCAGCTCTGGGATACCGGGATTAGGGAGGGGGATAGGCGAAAAGGGAGACGGCTGCTCACCGTCCAGTTTGTTTCAGCATATCTACCATTTTTGTTTGAAAGACATGGTCTACAGATTCCACCGTGACTGTTGTTCCTGACTGAGGCATAGCAAAAACATCGATGACTTGAACTGTGTAGTCGTCTACAAATTCTCCTAACATAAGGCCCATGACTTCCATAGGAACCCCCGCACGGCCATGCTTTAGCATCTGTGCATGTCTCAGTGGTAATAAGAAGGGTAAAAAAAAAAGGGTCAATTTATTTTACCTTGAGAAGTGCCAGTGAAGATATATGAATCACTTCGCCGCTGTGAAAGAAAACGCGTTATTGAGATGGATAGGATGTCAAACTTGGAGTGCTTGTTACTTGTCGGGTGTCTGTATTTCCCCGCGAGGCATTTGTTGGCCTTGCCTTGCTTGTGCCTGTAACATCATACGTTCGAAATCTTGGTCCATCGCGAAATGAGTGGTTAGCAGCTAAGGTGACGCGTCGCTACAGATTGATCGGTATGTTTATTTGTTTATATTTGATCTCAAGGGCTAACCGTTGTGTTCAAGGCTGACCTGCCTCGCTTTGAAATGCCCTCGAGTGAGCTCTCTAATGCTCTCAACCCATATGCAAGCCAGCCTCGGCCCCGTACATCGACCTCTATATACTCTACGCCATATGACCCTGCCCTCTTCACCCAAGCTCAGCCTTATGTTCCTCATCGCAGCGAATTAGAACTAGCCATCTCCGAGCCTCAACCTCTTCCGCCACCGTATGTACACGTCAGTTTTGATGCTAAAATATAATCGACCAAAAGTCTAGTACAACTGTGAACAATAGTGTTACCGTTCGGCAGCCTAATCCAGCCAACGTCCAAGCTGTTCATGAACTCCTTCGTATCGTGGGCGCCACACGTGAGTCGCAGGAGATGGAACGGGAGCGGAGAATAGCATGGGAACGGGAGCAAGAGTTTAGGTTCTCTCAGAGACAGTTAGAAATGGAGAGAATGCTTCTCGACATGCGCCAGGAGATCACCCTCCTCAGATCCAGTATCGGCGACAGCTCAAAACCATCACCTATAGCAGGTCTTTCAACACCCCAATATAGCATGTCTCCTCCGTCAGCTATACACAGGCCGTCCCAACCCGTCTCCCCAATATCTCCCGTCTCTCAGCCTTCATCCTATACCCATACTTCGTATACTCCTAGACCGCCCAATCATGAACTATATGCCAACCAACAACGGTACGATGGTAATTTCCAAACGTCGTCTCAAATAGATCGAATACCCCCTGAGACCTCGGCTTCCTCTGTTACTCCCTCGCCGTCCCCGCATTTAGTCTCTGCTCGGCACTCCCCTCACGCATCGTCTGCCCGTCCCACCATCCGAAAAAAAAGGCGCACTTCGGAGCTCTCCAGTGACGATGAGGCCACAAACTCAGACAGCTCCGTGTCAAACAGCAGCAGGCGTATCAAACGCGTGAATCACCATGATAAGCGCTGCCTCACAATTCATGCAAGTATACAAAAGTTACATCTTAACCTACCTTGCTCATTATCTATTGTAGCATGCCATTCGTGAACACATGCTGCGACTTATGCAGATTGACAGTGACAAAGAACTTCCAGATAGTCACACGGAAGGCGCACCTCTCGGTCCCAATGATCCCATCCGGTTTGTATGGGACAAGACAACGAAGCAATCGGTCCATAATGCTCGCATGAAAGAACGCGTCACTACGGATATCAAAGTTAATCGTAAACTGTACAAATATGTCCCAGACAAAGACTTCGGGAAAAAAGTCTTAGACACGGCATTTGACGCTTCGTTCGTCACCTTTAGACAGAAATATAAAACGCAACGAGACGACTCTCTCGCTCTGCATCACAAGAAGCGCGAGGATAACAAAGCCCGTAGGGCTCGACACGTTTCCCGGCGAAAGACAGTCAGTACCTGTTCTTTCTTTTAAGTTATATGGAAACCTGATTGTTCTTTCTTCTTGCAAAGAAACTCAACGATCGTGCTGAGGCACGGATGAAAGTTGATGTTTTACAACATGTAGTTTTTGACGGCGCGCTACAACTTGAATGCATGTCCTCAGACGACTCAGAAGACGACAGCAGTGGCTCCCGCGACGTGCTCCGCACACGTGGTTACGCCTGGCGAAGCACGCGACTGAATCGATTCTATGCAATTCTTGATAACGAACAAAGCGTTGATAAGCTCCTGATGCCGAAGCGGGGAGTTGGGAAAAAGCAGCGCTTTGTTGGTCCTCCCAAAGAAGGGTTCCTTCTCCCACCAAAACGAATAGCCACATGGATGATCAGCCGGCGATGGGTCAAAGTCTCCCAGAAACATCACCCAGATCTGAAAGAAGTGTTAACAAGGCTTATAGAAGACCCGCCTGGCTTTGACTGGAATAGGTTTGACCTGCTTGGAGAAGGAAGTGATACATCGGAGGACGAGTTTTGCACTCCTGGACGACAACATTCTTACGCCCCCCCACTCCACCATACTAGTACATCATCCTTAAATTATGCGCTCGTCTAGATTCAATACCTCTACACTTTCCAATACCAACCACGATTCACTTGGTATGGTTTTACACGACTCAGACGTTTTGGACTTTACCGACCCCAAGCATGTACTATAAGCATTGATAGGTCAGCGTGAGAAATAATTATCTGTCACGTACAAGCTTCAAAGGCTTACAACAAGTCATTGACTCCTGTGCCCTTTCATCATGTTCTCTGAAACGAGTGGTATGTTCGTCCAATCTATTCCGATACACGTTAATAAAAATGAACCATAGAACACAAGGCCATAGTTCCAGCTGGGTCATGTAATCCTGTTCACCTATTGCTCTACTTTACGTTCACACAAACAAACCAGATTACAGACGCGCCAAAGAGTTTATTGAACTTCATGACCAAGTACAGGTACCACCAAATCTGCAGTAAACCCGTCTACTCAGGTTGATTCAGAACCTATAGACCAGCGTCAACCTTTTAGATTCACTAGAATCCTTCCTATCCACATTTCAAAAAGACCTTTTAGCAGTCTCTGGGCAGATATCTGAACTACAGGACAGGAGCAAGGAAATTGAAAACAAACTGAAAAGCAGGCGGGTGCGTTTTGATAACCCTTATCCATGCCCTAAACTCACCTACCCATCAGAGGATTGAGAAGCCTCTTTCCAACCTAATATCTGATTTAACTATACCGCCCGGTTTGGCGACTCTCATATTGGATTCACATGTTGGAGAACCTTGGATCGATGCGATAGATGGTTTTGAAAGGCGTCTTGTTACGGCGAAAGCTCGTACGCGAGTGAAGGCCGCCAGAGATCTTGGAGAGGTCATCGAAGGTTTGCGAATAGTGGTTAGTTCAACTTCCACTGCTTGCTCTGCGAAGAGAGATCAACTCTGCCATAGGTCGCAACAAAGCTACGAGGTTTCTTCCTCGCCCTGTTCCAACCCATTCGAAGCAATGTCACAACCAATATGCAAGTCATCCAAACATCGGTCCTTTTAAAGTACAGCAGCCTTTTCGCTTTCCTACAACGTCAGGCTCCAAATGTTGCCCACGAAGTCCAAAGGTCATATGTGGGAGCGGCACGAGTTTACTATGAAACTGGTTTTAGAAGATACGCCCGAAGCCTTGGTTGGATAAAGGTCTACCCTGTGATAGCCTCAACCAAATGAAACCTGATGTAAACTTTAGTCTCGTCATGTCGAGAAACATGAAACTCTCGTAACCAGCGAAAGAGAACAAGATCTTCATATGGATTTAGAACGCCTTGCGTATTCAAAAATTGAGGGTCCTGGTGTTACATTGGCTTACATGGCGGATGATAAAACACATGTGAGTCCTCGCCCCTGCGCGGCCCCTTCTCTGATTCGGAAAGCAAGAAAGAACCAGTAGAAGCCTTACTCCGCTCACTACTTCTTGTTTTTATGGACAACGCTACTGCGGAATATACGTTTATTAGATCTTTTTTCTCCGCTGAAGCAACCCTTCCTACAGCAGAATCCAATAATTCCCTATCCCCCACTGTGCTGTTATCTCCAGACAGGGTGACTTTCTCGGAGAATAGGTCTGTTGCCGGATCAGATTATGGTGGCCATCGCATCCAGTCAACGGGTACAGTGAGCGGCGTTGCTATTGCCGACAAGGAAGAGCAGGCGAACTGGGACGCAATATGGAAGCAAATTATGGAGCCTGTCCTTACATATTGCGAGGTCAGTGCACTTCCCAATATCTTCATCAATATATTGAATCTCTCAATAGAACTTCCTTAAATCAGTTCTCGATCCAGTACCTTCGGCTACCCCACTCCTAACGATGATTCGATTAATGGAGGATGTGGTCGTGGAAATCCAAATACGGAACTGCCCACCAGTAGAGTCTTATGTTTTTGGCTTGCGGCTGCAAATGTGGCCTGTCTTCCAAAAAGTCATGGCAGAAAATATCGAAAGTCTCAAAAAGCTTTCAGAAGGTACAAGTTCATCATTCTTTAGTCGCGCTACCGTGACTAGTGACGCAGGTGTCTCAAGCGTGAGTAGAAACTTGTCAGTTTGGAGGCTTTTTTAAAACAAAATGACTAGATCTGTAAACGGTATGCGATCTTGTTCAATTCGTTTGTCCACTTGACGGAACAAGAGGAAGAAACAATGATATTTTCAAAGTAAGTCTACATTACATATGCTGCATGGACACTTTCAAACGACTACGTAGCTTGCACCGCTTGCGACAAGAACTATCGAAATTGATCTTGCGACACGTAAATCTGATCACAGATCTGGCTGCGCGGGCGACCGCACTATCCGGAATTTATGGATCTCTACTCCGTGGCTTGAGCGTATGTTAGTCTTTCTCACTCCGTCCGAATCGCTTACTTACTTTGAAACGTCAGAAAGAGACTCACATATCAGCCCATTTAAAGTCACAACAAGAGATGGCATACTGGTCAAATTTGCAGGAAGAGACACAGAGGAAAGTAGTCTCAGCAGGGAGGGGTCGACGTCAATAGTCTATTTTAGAAGGCTGATTACATTTAACAAACGAAAATTATAGGTGCAGTTCACTAGTTGTAACCAGGTCCATCGAAAGTCCGCAGCAGATGTTACCAACTACGATCCATAAGGAGGGGATCTGTCTCTAACTTCAGCTGAAACAGCACTTGGGTGACTTAAGCAATTTACCGTTGATCCAATTTTTGTGAGGATGGAAAGGACGTCTTTAAAAGACTCCCATTTTGCTTACCAATGCCTAGCCTGTTCAATACGTCACGCACGTCGCCTGAGGCACCTGTTGCCAGACGCTTCTTATTCCTTGACCGTGAACGGGTTTGTGTCAGCCTCAGATTCCCACCCTCCGTGGTCGACGGTGCATGCTCAAGGGTTGAGATTGAAGCTGGTCTTGCAAGTGCAACATTTGACATGCTACTCCTGCCCTCTAATGCAACTCTCAAATCTGCAACACCGAATCCCTTTGTTGAACGCGCGAGACTTTGCTGAGAGATGTTCTCAATGTGCATAAGCGCAGGAGAGATCTTCAAGAGGGGGGTAAGCCCATCTCCCCTCACGGTGTTCTCATAAGAGGATGACTGCTCGGCTGCTAGATGACAAATATAGGTTCAGCTGTACCGATGAATGTGAGAGAAACAGTTTACAATTCTTCAAGGCCGACTCGGCAGTCCATGGGGTAGACAACCTCCGCACAAGCCCTTCTCGATCCATGCCAGTCGCCTCGTGAACACTTGGGCTACTTGTAATGATCTCCAGTGCTGCTTCAGGATCTACACCGGCCCAAATCGATATAGACGTTTGGATGGACGGAAATGTGTCTGCTTGACGGGGAGGGAGGTGCGCCGTAAGATTAAAGCGCGTACGGTTTGGTAGATTGTTGGGCGCAGACTCCAGGGCCTATTATATATATCAGTGTGAAAGAGAGTAATATTGCAAGTCGCACGAACGGTTTCGGCTAATTTTGTGAGGCCTGGAATATTCCACACACCTCCGAGAACCAACCATACCTTAGCAATGACCTCTCTTATAGCATTAATACGTTGGATAGCCATGGTGTCATCCAGCTCTCGACCAGTGTTAGCCATGGATTCCAGAGCAAGCAACATAGGAACGCCTGCTAGTAAACCACGAACGGGAAGTTCTTCGTGTATCACAGTCAGTACTTTCAAAATGATTTCATAGTCCGCCAACTGTGCAGACGCCGTTATCACATTTGGTGAAGCCTGTTCCAGTAAATGCTGAACGATAGAAGCCTTCCTTATTCGTGGGCTTTGAGGCGCAGTATAAGAGCGACGCTCCTCCGCCTGAGATTGTTCATTACCCCGATTCTCAGCATTTGATTGTCCTTCTGGGTATGAAGCTGATTTAGGGTCACCATGAGGTGCAGGATGAGATGGAGGTGTAGACGGGGCCGAAGACAATTTCAAAGGCGATGAAGTAGCGAGAACATAAAGATATGCGTGGACAGCATGGAGGAACTTAGTGCCATAGTTTCCAGTATGGAGAAGAAGATTGATCTTCATAGCTTGTGAAATTGGTCCTTCGCCCCTCGAACGTCTACTATCAGCAGCGTCGCCATCTTTAGGCATTTCTTCAGAAAGATAGAATACCAGGGCTTCTGAGTAGTCGACCCGAACGGAATAGTCGCTGTTGCAAAGCAAACTCAACGTATCTTGCCAGATATCGGGCGGTACGGCCGCTCTGCGAGAGACACGTCCGGCAGAAGCTACTTCTTGTTTGAAGGTTTGCGCAGGCGTAGCCCTGATGGCAGGAGTAGACGTATCAGATTTCTCTACGACGTCTGCTTTACTCGCTGACTGTATGAGGCCTAAGAGTGCGGCCAACAGACAGCGAACCGCTTGTGTTCTGTTTTTAGCAGAACCGACTTTTACTCTGCCCAAAACACCTTGGACCTCCACAGCGACAATGCGGTTGATCAACTCTCCCTACTACGTTGTGAGAGTAGAACAACAGATACATCAATGGCACTCACCGCAAGGTCCTGAATTTGTTCTGAATAGTAAACGTGCCGACCCAGAGATGCTATACATCCAATCAACGCTGACAAAAGTGCATCATTTGGGTCGGAGTCTGCACGACGGAGAAGTAGATTGACGAGACTCGAAAGAATGTCAGATGTTGATAAATTGACTAGAGGAATTGGTGAATTGAATATAGCCGTAGCCATTTCCGCAAGAACTGTGTGTACAGCCGACGTTGATGGCAGCTCAGAACTTTGAGAGAGCCGTTCAACAAGCCACATTGGAACGGCATAGCGATACTGATACTGCGCCCACTCCACCAATTTTTGAGCAAACCAGCAGCAATGACTAAGATGATCCCATGCTTGGGCGTCACTTATCCCATCAAAGGACGACTGGACGATGAACCCGAGCTGCGGACTGTTGGTATGGCCAACGAGGGAGAACAGAGCTCGTAAAGCAGCATTTGAAACCTCCGCCATGGACGGTCCTTTATCCCCATCAATATGAATATGTACCGATGCTGCTCGCCGTTCTACTGCAGGCCTTGTGCGAAACTGTGCCAAGTAAGGAGATGAAGGTGTTTCTTTGACGGCAGTCGCCCTATAATTCAATGTCGATATCAAGCTTTCTATGAACACGAGCGACTTACTGTTCGTCTAAGATACTCATTTCCGTTTCGAAAATTGTGATTAAGATGGGCTGGATGATAGTCGCGACCTGTGCCTTGAACCCAGTGGCATCGTTGTACAAAGCCTCCGAGTTCATGGCACCTGTTAAGGCGGCAAACCCTATCATGCGGGTTCTAGTTTGACATCAAACTTGGAATGGAATAGCACGAGATAACTAGACGCCTAACCGATTCCGAACCTCTGGATCAGCCACGGATGAACAGCTGAGTCCAGAGAAACGCCGTAAAGCTGATAGATAGTGATTCGTTAAATTACTATCGGTACCGATGAGATGTCCGTCCGTATACGTAGTCCAAGCCGAAAACTAAATAATAATAAAAGAGTCGATATCGCTCTCCGTATGATTAAACGAGATGCATACCACACTGGCTGCCCTAGCGACCACCTCTAGGTCACTCGGGACAGCCTCGAGTGTCGCGTCTACACAAGCAACCAGGGCTGGAGAAAGAAGAGCGATATCCCGCCGACACTCAGTCGCCAGTGCGCGGAATATAGCCAATGTTATCAGGAGAGAGCTTCACGAATATGTGAGAGAGGGAGTTATGTATAGGCTGCTTAGGTGACTCACGCTCTTGTACGAGCGTTTCCCGCACGAGTCTTTCTTGCCTCATTGTTCAACCTCTTCTCCAATTCAGCCCCGAGCTTTGTGAGTTTAGCAGGATGATTAGATCTGCAATGGCCCTTAGCAGCAGAACCTGGTTATATGTTAGTACTAACGCATAATATGTGAGACGACTGAGTTCTTGAGAGTTTGGAGAATAATCAGGACCTGCTGTCAATAACACAGAGGTGGGGGGATAGCAAGAGTTGAGTAGCTGCACGTGATTGGGGGTGAAGATGTGCATTGCAAAGAAAAAGAATTATATTAAATGAATGGCGAATATATACCGTGTGGATTAGCGTGAAAAGCGAAGAGTTAGGTTAGCTTGCGGGAACATATGAGATCCTGCATGGAATTTGCCAACCGCGCGCTACGTGACGCGTGACGCTTGAGTACCGTGGGTATATCCACTGGCAGGCCATTCCTCTCTTCTTCACACTGATGACCTGGCATAATTCCATGTAAGTCGCTGCCCCCTTTTCCCATACATGATGAATTGTTTGCTGTGCACCAGACCAAGTGCATAACGTGCTACGACGACAATTTTGCCGACTCTCTTTTCATACGCTTGAGAGTCCTGATCTTTTGATATCTTCTCCTCCATGAGTAAATTTGTGCTAACTCTGGATCTCTCATACCAGGTGTTCCTACGAATTAAACTATCGAAAAGATGTATGTTGCTTCCCAATTGTATGGTCTAGATGGCCCGTAGATTTGGTCGACCCTAACCTCCGGATTGTTTATTGCGTCAATGACACTCTCACTTTCGATAACGACACACGAGTGGCTTTCATACACCGACCGCTGCCCCCCTTGATTTCGCTTCCTTGAGATAGGGCGTGAGGCGTTGAAAATCCCATTACACGTATAGATCTGTTGAAAATTCAAAATGTTTTCTCATACGCACGTAAGTCCGCAACCTACTTGAAGCGCTGGTTGGTTCGCGATAATGTCAAGCCTATAAGGAAAATCAGCATGAGTTATTCTTGTCAGGACATGTAACCTATCTGATGCCCGAGTTGACGCTCCAGATCGAAAAGACTGGTTTTCTGGCATTGTTTTGATCGAAAATCCAACAATTGTCAAAACCCACGCAACCTTACAATGAAAGTTGAATACATTTGACGTGATTTCCTAACATCCAACATACCCGTTCCGCAGAACTCTCCAGCGACCGTGGCGCTGATGCCGTGCCCAATCGATTTTGCCCTACGAAAGTCCATCGGTGTCCCAGCAACGTCTGCCAAAACACCTGTAGGTATAAGTTGCCCATCTGTAACCACAAATTTGGAGGCATCAAATTGAGCATAATGCCCAACAAGATCTTCGGTCTCTTGGTACGCCTCCAGATTCCAATAGTGATGCCCGCTTAACATTATAGGTGTCTTTTCGCTAGCAACTGACTCGATCTTGATATTCCAGATTGATCTGCGTTCCAGCACATATGTTGCCTGCCAAAGTTTTACAGATAGCCCATGTAGAATGCGGCGCGCTTACCGTCGTAATGACTGTGCCTGGGAAGCCTTGTGCACCATCTGGATCAAACAACGTGAATGTTACTGAATTCGTGGAGCGTCTAGCAATATTCCAAGTACGCCTATCGTATCCTTTCACGCCGCCATGAAGGGTATTATTTCCTACGTACCGCTGAGTAGTGTGCATGCTGGAGTGATACGTAAAGATTTACCTTCATTTCGCGTTATCTGAAACTTGTTTCCCACCGAGGCATCTTTGCTAATTGGTATGGTGAATGTACCATTTCTGATTCTATTGGCGTATCTGCAGAAGCATAGAGCAGACGTCAGCCGTTGCATGACGACGAAAAGATTAGCACTATTTACCTCCCAACAATTGGGCCAAAATATGGATGGCCAGCGTTGTCGCTTTGATACAACGTCTGATTGGGGACTACAATGCGATTGTCTACACATCGGGGAAAAGGGTAAATCCTACATGATCGTCGAACCCCAAAAGTATATCTCGAAAGTTTCCCGCCTACAGGTTGTCTGTCACGGTACGATAAGAACATCAATATTCCATTGCTCGCCTTGTCTTTCACCCAAAAATTAGTTACAGTAGCACCGAAAGCAATGAAGTCCGCTTTGGCAGAGCCATCGGGGGCACGCAGGTGCACCACTTCAAGTGGCTGAACATCTGTGAGCATAGGCAACAGATATTGTGATTGAAAAAAAGACTCGCATTCGCCACCACTTTTTGCGGGGAAATACTGATAGCTATAAAAAGCAGGAGGATGAGGAGGCTCATGTTTGGACTTTTTAAAACTTAAGTCTACATGATAGGTCTATATAATAGTTTGGCTCCGCCATTTATAAGCTAGTCTGTATTCGCTTCTTCGTGTTATTTTTGTAACATATCGAACAATACCTTTGTGCTTGAATTTTTAAGGATCGAGTATGGTCTCTCGGGACGCCTCTTCCCGGCCTTGACGCTGTCCAGAACCCATTGGGGCTTAACTACATGGATAATGCTTCTGGACCTCCCTGTGAGGATTCTGTGTGTCTTTGAACCGCTTAGCTTCTGTGAAGTAAGGATGTGGGTGCAACCGCACCCGGAGGCAGAGGGGCTGTCACGTTATCATTTTAATCATGTGATTTCAGATGGGGTTCAACACCACTCACACCACCTGCCCGCCGGCCCGGATGATAATGGCTTTCATCTCAATGTCCGTGGTATTTTCCAGGAACCCGTCTATGAAAATGCGGACATTGCTCAAAACTCCCGCTTCGCTATTGCTATCCCTGGGTTCCGTCACGGCGTTCTGTTGAATAGCCAGCTTCCGCCTTCGGTCCTCCAGGTACGGCTTTTGAGCCCTTCGTGTCTCAGATACTTGATGTCCCGTTGCAATAGATATCACACGATCTGTTAGCAAGGTCAGAATCGTGTTTCAGCTCCTCTGAGTGCTTCTATGCTCACCCGAACGTTGACCTACATCAGAATGAGTGATTGGGTTTGACTCTTCTGATAATGTGTCTAGCAAAATTTTGGTAAGGGCAGAAGAAGAGGGCTTCATGCTAGTCTGGCAAAGTTCCTCTTCAAATTGGGACCTTAAGTGGTCTGCTTGAGATACAGTCGAAAGGAGAGATAAGACAAAACACCCTACAATTTACTATTAGCGCTGCCCGACAGGCTATATGGATGATATCTTGCATTTCTTGTTTCTCCACTTGAGATGTTTTGACGGCTTGAAGCTTTCCGAACGACTGGAAAGTATTGGTCCATTTGTTTTTCGTGTTATAAAAGATAAGAACAAATGGCCAATTTCTTCACAAGTACATATATACAACACAGGCTGATCAACGTGGAATGTTGAACATACAGTTTGGAGCTGACGTAATACTACAGCAATCTATTTATCTTTCGAACACCGAGACTTGCTTTGTAATTGAATGCTAGCGTAACTTGTCCTGGACGAGGTAAAATCACGATTGCATCAATAGACTGCGACATTCTAAAATATGCTGTCTCATAAAGCTTGTAAGGTTAATAAGGGAACGATGCAATGGCGGATAGGTGAGGCATTAGTGGATCAAATATCTCTAAATTTTAGTTGATGCGTGGGGCAGATATGAAGATGACTTTCAGATATCATCCATGCCAAAGCTTATTTCAACTTTTTCTCCGGGTTTAAACGCGGGAAGACCTTGGGAAGTGCAAATCAGTGACTATATTTTAAACATAAACAAGAATGCAAAAGCAAATACCAAAATATGGGCAACCTGCACATCTAAAAGCATCCCCAAGGAAACAACTGCCGCAGCTACTAGTAGCTTTTGGAGCAGCCTTAGCCGCCCTGATAAGTCTCTCCCTTTCGCTCAGAGTAACTTCCCTAGCTTCCCCATCTATCAGTCCATCAATCACAACAACGTTGCTTGCCTTGAGATCGTCATCTTCCAAGTCCGCCAGCCCACAAGTGCAATTTTTGCATGCCTTCTTCCGGCGAGGAGCTGAGGGATTCAATGGCTCACAGACGGGTACGGGGCGTGCCTTGTCCTTTTCTGTGAGAAGAGCCTCGACATCGACCTTGGGAGCTGACGGCGGGTTCAGAGCCCAAAGAGCCCTTTTTGCCGCTGGATCCGTCTTGCGATTTTGCAAAGGGAGAGCAACAGATTTGAGAGGAAGGGGAGCTGAAAAAGATACCGCTGGCCTCTGGGCCACTACGGAGGCATCTTCTGGCAGTGTGGATAGTATATGGAATCCGGCAAGTGTGAGTTCGGATGAAACAATTGGGGTGTCATGAGATAGATTGAGCAGGTGTAGCGTCCCAAGTGGATGAAGTCCATTGTAAATCTGAGAGAGAAGAGAAGGTAGATTGGGTATCAGCCCCTGATAATCCGATGGCGCAAGGGTAATATAGATAGACGAGTATGAACTGGAGTTTAACGTTGTAGCTGGAGCGACTGCTTATCAGATAATGACGTGATGGTCAAAAATGAGAAAGACGCTACCTCCGTCAACCAATCTATCGAGAAGCAATCGATCCACTTGGCGAGTTGTAGCCAAAAGTGAGATGAGTGACTGGTACTTCCCGTCTGTCGCAGTATTAAGCGAGCCAACGACCAACGCAGGTCCTTTGAAAGTAGTCGTCGCTGCCAGGGACCCAATATCATGGGAGTTGACCATAACTGCTGTTGGCGACATGATGGCGAGATATACGGATGTCAGGTTAAAGTGGTGTCCTTAAGAGCTGGGGATCAGCTGAGAAATCGAAAGCACCTGATTATTAACGATGACTCATCGCCTCATCAGCTACAACAGAGTTAAAGTACAAATCGCAAATCGTACAACATCATGTCTATTATCATAAAGGCGGACTAGTAAGGAACAGGTTGCATGGGAAAGTAATTAATATACGACCCGCTATTGCTGCGACTGTGACTGTTGGCCTTGTTGAGCCTGTTGTTGTTGTACATCACCAGGATTTGGTTGAGGAGGTGCCATGTGTGGTGGAATGCCATGCATAAGCGCCTCAGGGTTCATGGGTGGAGGCATCAGAGCACTTCTCACGCGGAAAAGCATCATCCTGTACCACTCCGAGTCAACTCCAGCCTTTTCTTGTTCCGCTGTCACCTGTTGAAGGTGGCCAATCTCTTTCAGCCAGGCCAACCGCCAATTCACGTTGCCTTGCTCATCAAGTTCCAAGCCTTCTTCCAAGTTGATAGGCATATGCGGGACGGGTGGAGGAAAACGCATACCTCCCATCATCTGGAAATTAGGGTCGAAACTATAAAACAGTATGTTAGGGCAGGGAAGAAAAGCTCGGGTGCCCTGGTCTTACGGATAGGGGGGCGGATAGGTAACCTGCCTACTAGGACCAGCATCTTCTGGGTGCATAGGTGGCACAAACTGTGCATGGGGATCATCGAAAGAGCCATCGCCGGGAGCGTAATCAACGTCCGCTTCTTCGGAAGCACGCTTCGCATTTTTCGACTTCTTCTTGCGAACACGATGGACGCCAGTGCGGGGATCTACGTTATCGTTGACAGTCCAGTAGGAGCCCTTCCCACGGTCAGTGAGGGGTCGGGGAACTTTCTCAAAGCAGGGGTTGAGTGATAGATTGTGGCGAACAGAGTTCTGCGGAAAATAAAAGTCATTAATCAAGCAGACACTTTAATTGTCCAAGTGAGATTTGTAAACTCTCCACAACAAATAGTACCAGTCAAATAACAACAGCGCGTACACGAAAACCGCGCGGTTCTTGTAGCTCTAGGGCTACTGAATATGAGTCAAGACTTACTTTCCATCCATTAGGCGCAGTCCTAAAGTAAGGGAACTAATTGGTGATAATGAGAGGCAGGACCCGAATCAAACAGTGATCAAACAACGGATAACATTCCGACGCACACGAGACTCGATTGCATAGTATATATCTTCCAATAACAGTTTCTGATTTGGCGATCCCTTAATCGCATAGCTAATCGAGTGGTGAGTGGACAAAAACCTTATAGTCGGGATTATCATAAAACTTACCGGATTAGGGTTGAGTACGGATAAAATGGCTTGGTACCCGGAGGCCCATCTCGTAGGGAGTCAAGGTTGATAGGAAGCCCGCCAGTGAGGTCGTTCTCTTGCGGATAGTAAGAGCTACCAGACATATCCTGTCCATCCGGCATCATTTGTGGCATTCCTTGGGAAGGAGGTTGCTGAGACATATAGAAAACCTTGCTAGGTCGGAAAACGCCCTCTTCAGGTGATGGTGGTTGGGGGGAGGAGCAAAACGAACCTTGAATCAATGAGCTTATGTCAGAGACGTGGGAATTCTCTACACCGCGCACGGACCGCCACATAGGCAGAAATACGTTGAACTACACCTGCTCGTTAGGTAGCATGCTCTTGCAGCGGACGTCGACGTGTGGTACGATGAGGAGAGACGTTGTTGGTGTGTCAGGAGCCACTGGGTTCAACATACCCCGACAGCGTCCAAATTGTGGAAGACAGGATAAAACACTGTCCAAATCCTGTACACACAAACAAAAAGCTACGACAAACTCAAACCCTTCTTCTTGCTGCCTAGCACAACGACTATGTTCTGGTTCACTATCATCGAATATTGCTGTATCTTGCCAGTGAGCCTTTGTCATTTTGACAACCCAGGATGCGCTATGCTAGCACCAGCTGCTAGAGACCCGTAATGGACGTTCTCTGATGCATACTACTAGATACGGTATCCAAGGGAGCTTCACTTGCCAGCCACAGTCAACGACAACTTCGAATGTCACTGTCGGCAATCACTCTAGTTTCTTCATCTGAAAAATTTCCACCGCAACCCTGGGCCATTTCGATCCCAGATCCATGTTCGTTTTTTGATTTTTAGGGCCATTGTTCGGCCTAATCGGACCCCTCGCGTCCCGTTTTTTGGCTTTCCAAATTACTTTCTCATCCCTGTTCTTCGGGCCTTGCGGTAACGAGGTTTACATGCCTCTGGGCTCTCGAATACTGTAGACTTTCTGTACAAGCAGTGCGAAGGGTGGATAATCAAATGTGTGATCTCTGCGCTCGTTGATATTACAGCGGCTTTCATTTCCGCGGAAATGTTTACCGAAAATCCAACGCCCTAGCGACCTGATGGTGGTTCGAATTCATACACCCCTGGTGATCGTTGAACTTGAAATTATATATATTTGCGAGTTCTAACGACGTTTTATACACTCCTCTCCCTCATTTTCATGATGACTCTAGACGTTGAACATATTTTTTACGTGACCATGGTTCTGAAAATTTTCCAATGTGCGTCGCCAACTAGTCCCTGCATAAACAATTGTAAAAACTTGCCTAGTGGTACCAGCTATTGTTGCTCTATACGATCATAGTCTGTTTTTAGCTGCTTTGCAAATATCTGCTCATCTTGATTTGTTCAGTAATCACTTTCGAGGACGAGGCAAGTTCCCTTTTGATTGCAAGAGCTGGCAGGCAAACTCAGCAGTGTTCTCTACCAGGTGGTCTATATATGGGTGAGTCGGCGATCATCTTCGCAACTACTTGGGGCTGAGTGTTCCATCACCAGGAAAAACCGTCGAAATGTGCAAAATATATATTTTTCTTCGTGGGAACGATATACAAAAAGACTTTGACCGATCCACTTATCAAAATTTTGCTTTCCTCATAGAATCGCTACTTTGGAAGCTTTTTCCTATTGTATGCTCGAATTTGCATTTCATTCTACTAACGATGCACTAAATGCGTAAGCCTCCCCAGTACATCAACAATAAGTGGGTTCTACATTTACTGCATGATCATCACACGATCATACTTGGACATGAATAGTTATCTTCATCAAGCCCCCATCGATTGAGGTAGCCCACTGATCTTTCGCTCATAATTTATTTGACTGACGGCGCAAAATCTAGTTGTACCCAACCCTTCCTCCATTCGCTCACTTGTGCATGACTTAAGAAAACGAATTCTTCTAGTTGTATGTGTCTAGAACAGGTTTCGGTGCATCGACTGTTGAGTGTGCATATCTAGGCAAAAACTGGCTGATGGCTCAAACGTGGGCCACGGCTACCTTCTTGTGGTCCACCCAGCGTAAATTCACGCTCTGCATTGCTTTTCAATAATGTACTGATAAAACACTGATACCTTCCATGAAGCTGTCTTGCTGATGCGCATATTCGCCATCCATGAACAACGGCGGGTCATTGTCGTCAGTTGTTTACTTCTCTATGGGGCCATGATAATCTCTATGTCGGTCATCATGGTCACTTCCTCCCAGACACTCATAGGTAGGAAGAGAAGTGTCTCACCCGGTTGCGCTCCAACTAAGATCTACCAAAAGCAAGCCAAGGACCAATCCTAGGCATATACTTGTGTATGCCACAAAGTGTCTCACGTTACCATCGTGCCCTATGGATCCCACCGGTTGTCTTCGATGCTTACTTGTTCGCACTGTTTCTTTGGGCTTCTCGTGCTCTCAATACCAGTCAACTACCTTTCTCATTGATTCCGGGACGTCGATTATTGAAGGCTCTACTTGTGGACACTGCAGTTTTCTTTTCTGTGTATGTTGCTGAACTCGGTGTTAGCGCTGTATTCCCTGCGTGACTGATACCTTGCTTACCACAGAACATTAACAGTTTTGATAGTCCACGCAACTGTCTGGGCTGTCCTTCATGTGAATCTTATTCCTTTGCTAACCAACTATCTTGTGGAAAGGCAGCTTATTTTTCTTAACAGCCAAATCAGGCGGGGATCCTCCAAGTATTTTTGAATGCAACATTGTGCGTTATGGGTGGCAGATCCGTTCTCAACCTCCAAACCTTTCCTCGTGGCGGCGCCGCTAGTGTTAATAGTAGTGAGAATGCTTCACGGATGCAAGGCTCCAGTCACCAGGGCAGGGGTCAAATGATACCGCTGCGAGATATGCGCGTGCGCAATTCTGCCCTGAAACAATCCTCAATGTCACGGATTTGAGGTATTAATTCCGTTTGCTATGTCATTACACGTTGAGCAGTTTATATTACGTATGCGCAAGTATAATAGTTGCTTCACGTCGAGATATATCATATTCGTAAACCTGAGATACTCAACATGGTTATGAGGCTGCCTAATATACCTTGTTCTAGACTATGGAAGCGCTAGATTGCGAGGCCCAAAAGCTTAGAAGCATAACAGCAGTTGGGGGCATGGGGTCAGACCCTGGAAACGTGTTAACATGTTATATAGCTTCCAAAGACCAGCTCACCCGTATGCGTATTCGACCTCGTCAACCCCAGCACCTGCAGCAAAGGGACCAGATTGTTCCTTTGGAATGGGGCCCATTGCGAGTTCTTCATCCTCATCCGCATCGACGGCGCTCCCATCGTCGAGTCCGAAAGGTAAGACGGGACGAAGGCCACTTCCTGAACTGGATCGCCTGGCCCCTGCGGGCGACTTGGGCAAGGCAGCCATGGTCTTTGGACTCATATGCTGGAATGACGCTAAGCGTCTGCAACTGCGCCAAAAGCTGTGATGGCACGTACCTCCCAGTTATTCAAATTCTCGTTAACAACGTCACGATCATCACGGCTAGGATCTAAACGAGCATCGTCTCCCAAGTCGCCTATTGATACGATACTTTCGCTGTCACTGATTCCATCTGCAATATCTGTTGCAAATGAAGGAAGGCGGTGCCAGGCGGAGGTGCCACCAGAGAATGGGGAACCATCAGCATTTTGTTCGTCGGACCAACCTAGATCCGACAGATATTCCTCATATTCTTCCTCAAAAGCGATATCTTCTGTGATGTATGGTAAAAATATGGATGGGTCAGGTGCCTGTGAGCGCACAGGAGGAAAGACGTCCGAATCGACATTATTTGGAGTTCCAAGAGGTCGGATGAGATTTGAGAGCTCTGGGCCTGGATGTAAACCTTCTAGATGATATGACATACTGCCTGATCTCCTATGAAGATGCCCATGTTGACTGGAGGTTGCCGTTGGGCCATATCGCTTATTATTATCTGACATATACTTGAGGAGATGCTATGGCCATGATACGAATCACTCACAGAACTTGACAAGATGCCGCAGAGCTTGTTCCTGTGCCTGTCGGAGGTCATCAAAAATATTCAGCAACATGTTTGAAGAGAATGCACACCTGAGCGTCTGAAACATCATCAACTTCCGATCCAGTAAGCCATTCATCACGTAAATCAGGACGACAATTCAAGTATATAGAAGTTATGACTTTCATATTCGCTAGACCAAGAAAAGTCAAAAGCGTCGAAAGTGAACACAAGCAAGATAGTTACATTGTCGCCACTTTCGGCCACAGAATGGTACTTGACTCTTGATCAACTTGAGTACATGTAATTGCAGCATAGGGTGCATGACACGAAGTACTCGTTTCAACACTGCCTGATATAGTCTTGGAATTAGACAGCTCATTCAGTAAAAGAGGTACTTACCGAGCTCTTATACTGAACGAGCATCCAAATCCGATGTGAGCGACCTTTCGATAACTTCTGCATAATTTTCGCAAAATTGATCGTCGAAAAAAAGTTTCTCCAAGAGTACTCCGTAACCTGCTCTATTTCTTCTTCGTGTTTTTCTCCGTTCGGCAATGTATTTATTTTTGTAACCGTGTGACGTGCGGGTCTTGGCATACTATCCTCGGGGCGGGTATGTTGGGGATTCTTGGATAAATTCAGCAGACAGTATTTAAAGAAGCTATGGGAATTAGAAGATGAGTACATAGAATTCAATGTAAAAACGCACTTGTTTTCGTGAGAGTCAGCTTTCGAAACAACAGAAGAAGAAACCTCCTGAAGACCAAACATTTTCAATATCAAGAGCAAACAATTTGTATCTAGTAGATGCTGTCCCAAATGATGGAATTTCATGACGTCTGGTCCGAGTTTAGTGCGGCAAGAAATCAGTGTTAGGAGAAGTTACGCACGAGAGACTTTGAACCATTTCAGAACCAATAGCAAAATAGCAGATACAGCTTTAGATGTAATCTCTCGGTGACGTGTAACGTCAATCTCGTCAAGGGTCGGTGGTGGAGCTGACGGCTGTTCTGGGGCTAGAGCTCGTATAAGTAGTTTGTATCAGGGAGGTTAATAGGTCTTACGCGAAGGGACACCGGGCGGGAACACGGACGACGTTGCAGA
This sequence comes from Calocybe gambosa, assembly GCA_900068965.1. Lineage (NCBI taxonomy): Eukaryota > Fungi > Basidiomycota > Agaricomycetes > Agaricales > Lyophyllaceae > Calocybe > Calocybe gambosa. The sequence goes on from CEMU01569317.1 coordinate 281,505, forward strand.
TGGAGGGGGTTGCGTGGTCGTGCTTGCTGAGACAGTGGCCAGAAGCAATTTTAGGAGTACAAGGACCCAGCCAGAAAGAACGGGAAGAACTGCACTCTAGAGCGCTACTTTTAGCATGTCTGCTTAGCATTCGTGGTTGCACTCACATAAATTTGTTCAACACGCTTTAGGCGCATCAAATCTTCCTTCCTTTCTTTCGCTTTCCTCTTGTCACCACTCGCTACGGCAGCCTCTAAGTCCTTTGTGGCTTCTAAAATTTTTGCATCTAGTAATGCGATGTCTGGCAGAGGCTCTGCGGTTTCGGTATCCTGCTGAATAAGGTTAAAGGCTCAAACCAAAGATCGGAATTAACAAGGGCAGTACACACATTCGAAATAAATGTCGAAGAAGGAATGCCATTCTCCCCAGGCATATGTTCCAAGCCACTCTCTGCTGTAATACAATCCTCTCGTGTGCGCCACATCTGCCACAGCGCTAGGCTAACATACATGTGCTTGTTGTACAGCCTGTCCGCCTCGTCGATTGCAAAAGGAACAAGCCTAGCGTCCTTTCCGAATTGACCTTTTGAGAATGGGAACAAGAACGGCCGTCCTTGATCGGTTTGAAACTGCTGCTTTTTGGGTTTTGGGGATGGCGGCGGTGATGGTGCTGGGGTTGCTGGTTGGGGCATTGGTCGGTAACCGTTCGAGGGCTGGAAATGCATATGTCCAGTCGGCATTCCAGCATTCGCTGATTCGTTATCATCATGGTGATAGTGATGCCTTATTGGAATGGGTGAGAACGCTTGGGCCAATCGTGAGGTCAGTACAGGAGGAGTATGGGTCTTCGAAACTTGGGGCTCATTCAAGGGTTGAGACATGGGCTGGTGTGGAGGGACAAAAGTCGGATATTTGACAGATGTCTCCTGACGAAAAGTTTCTATATCAAGGGGGGATGATTTAATTTTATCGGCTGGGAAGGGAGTGTTAGCAGAATTAACGATGGGACGAATATGAATTATTGCCTATCTCTAACACGGGTGACAGTCCTGCCAGCTCCCTTGCCAACTTCTTGACACGCGCGAGTTCACGGATGCCGCCACAACAGCTCAACAGTGTTTTCCATAGAACCAAAAGTAGCTACTACAGGTTGGGTAGGTTTAAACAGAAAAACGTGAAGCAGACTAACCTTCTTTATTGGGTATCCTTTCGCACTTTTATCACGGAGACCCGACACGACATTGAACAGGTAAACAGGTAGCGGAGGGTCCAGACTCACTAGAGGAGTTGTCGTGAGTAGCTCAACAGTGATTCAGACAAATCATCGCAACTTACTCAACTCATCAGCAAAATCATCATGACCTTTGAATACCTCGATTAGATGATACAGCATCCCAAGATAGACAGATATTTCAGTCAGCACTTCTTCGATGAAGTCCGCCTTCTCCTGAGCAGTTATATGGAAATGTGCTGCATCATGATCGGATAAACTACTGTTCAAGCAAAAGGCGTCGATTTCAGAGAGGCCTTGATAATTGAATCAAGTAGGACACTACCATAACAGGTCGTGCTTGGCACTCGCAATTTTCATGGCCTCGACGATTGTGCTTATACCGTTAGCTGATCTGACTACTTTGCAATTCTCGAATATCCAATGTAGTTGATGCTCAGGTGACACAGTTTCAGCGAATGTTCCTGCAATGCACAGCATATGTTAATTAGAATTTTGCATGGCTACAGGCATTTAACAGACCTTGAAGAACATAGAACAAACGGCGAGCGTTAGCAAATCGTATCTCAGCGTCACGATGTTCAAGGCTCTCCAACAGTAGCTCAACATAAGCTTTTCGACGTGATACTGGTTCTTTAATCCATTCTGATATGTTAACTTGAAGTCAATGTCGATGCCACAGATATGAAATGCATGAAGGTCGTAACCTGAAGTGAAGGAGCTTTCCCAGGCCTTGAGATTTTCAGCAGCCTGAGGCATCTCAACATATGAGTAGAATTCGTCGATCTCGTTCATAACCGTATCCTCGTCATTGTAAGCGAAGTCAAACCAAGATTGCTGTTGTTTGAATGCGCCCATCAGTATCTATCTACCAGGATTAAACGGGTTTGGTCACACAATACCTTGGGTTTGGGCACCGATCCTACCATAGCCTTGAGCTGACCAAGAGTTATCGAATCGAGTCCAGCTGATGTTGAACTTGTGCCATTGTTGTCGCTCAACGACCCGCTTGTGTACGATAATTGAGGAAAGGCCATTTTAAAATGGTTTTTGGAAAGGTAATGTGCCAAGTTGAGGTCATTATTGTTTGTCAAAAAACTCAGTTTCAAACACTGCTCATGGACTCCATTGGCTGCACATCGCTTTGGAAGCTATGACTGATCGTGTATAAACGATGCCGCCGAGGGTGTTAAGCCTATGTTTGGGGACAAGTAGTAAGTACAGAGAATGAAATTTCGTGGACGAGCATTTTAATTCTGGCAATGGCGTTTACGCCTCGCCGTTTCACCCTCTGCGGGCGCCCAGCAGCCACTGACCACCATGATCCGTTCCGTGCAGATGGGAATTTCTCATCTCTGGGGTCTCACGTGCGTTTGCGTACTTCTCAGCTCCAAGTTTACTGGAGGATGACTGCCAATTGTTCATCCCGATGATATCAAAGCTGATCGCACGGTTCATTCGGATGGGAAGATGTTATTGAGCAATTGAACGTTTGGGATTGGCGAGGGCCGTTATATATGTAGGCATACATAGTATCAACAGGCTACCACTAGGCAAATTACAGTAACGGGGCCCCCACCCTTATACGGTGGTCATTACGTAAGCCTGCCACGCAGGTTGAAATAGAATCTTTGAATAAAATTTGTCTCATCTCCCAACCACCAGGTGGATCGACCCTCTCTCTCGACTGTCGATTCCAGTCCCCGCTCCTCAGCTATCGCCTACTAGACAACCAAGGTGAAGGACTGAGAGGGCTGTTTTCTCTTTTTTTCTTTTTCTTTTTGGATAGCGAAAACTTCCGCAGCTGGACTTACGGGCATCCATCAGCCAGCCACCTTTCTTCTGTCCTTTACCCTCACTTGGTCCACCAAAAGGCACGCCTTCGCTGTGCGTTTGCCATCCCTGCGAGCTTTTCATCATTAGCTTCCATTACGACATCTTTTTACGACCCTCTCTCGCCATTGCTTCCACTTTGCAAGCAAAGGAGTCATCAGATCAGAGTCTAGCAGCAAAATTCACGTGTCTCGTGTTTTGGTGCTATTCTCCTGTAGACCCTTCTCTTCCCAATGCCGGTTCCCGTTCCTCGTCATTCCAAGCCAGTTTCTCACCCAGTTGTCAAGCAACTCATCCGCGGTGACCGTCAGCCCAACACATGTCAGACCCTGACTTGCACGTTATCCGTGCCATCACCAGGCTTGCCACCCTCTCTTGACTCTCGTGATCAACGGATCGATTCACTGCCCACCTGGAGGAGGATAAAACCACGCAGGATCTGGGTGGACGATACACACAACTATGGTGAACGTACTGGACAGGATTTTAATCAAGGGTTGACTGCCGCGGGCAACGCGTCCGTCATTAAAGGAGCACACGCTGAAGCGAGTATTCCGCCCATCGGTAACTTGTTCGAATCGAGCCGGCTACCCACAGTAATGTCCACTGATCCACTCTCAGCATCAGACGTTGACGCAGACGATGATATGGGCTCAGAATACTTGGCCATAGACGACGGCTATCTCGATAGCCAGAGTCAATGGAACACTAGCTCATCCATTGCGATCGATGATGATGGCATAACTCAAAATACAAAGTCAGTTCGAAGTACGAAGCCGGCTGCCCTCTTCTCACAACCTGCTCTTTACGATCATCACATTTCTGAGCGAGTCGCTTCTACCCCGATATTGTTAGACCAATCCCCAAACACCCCTAACGGCCCTAGAGGAGATTCCAGCCCGCTACAGCCAATCACACCTTTTGGGTTATACATCGATCGTGCTGTCGCCTCGGAACCTCAGAGTTCCTTTGGAGTTTTCCAGACCGACCATGTTCCTTTCCAGACTTGTGACCACCAGGATCAGATATGTCGTTCTCAATGCTTCGCAATTCAGCCCACTCATCAACGCGTGGTTAACTCAACCCAAGAACAGTTGCTTCCTTCTGCTCCCCCAACAGTCTCGCCTACTGCCTCTGCTGCTTATAGGAAACTTGCAGAGCCGCTGTCAGAGTGGGTTGCGAACTATGTATGGAAAGTTTGTACGACGGGTCTCAATCTCCCACCGACCTTTACACCACCGTTGTAAGCACCATTTTTCAACTTTTACCCCACAGCTCATGTCGTTGACTCTTTTTCCAGTGATCCCCAAGTTGCAACCTATAGCATCATGCCGCCAACCTATTTGGCGTCGTCTGTTCACTCTCTTCTCCTTTCCACTCTTCTTCAGCCATCTGCTATTTTCTTAGCGATATGGTACATCGTGCGGTTACCGGTCTATTTCCTTACTACTCCGCTCGGACCAGAGCACACCAAAGAGGTCCGGTTCAGAGCTGCACTGCTCGGTGAATCTTACGCGGGCCCTGAGAGGGAAGCTATGGAAACTAGTGCACCTTTTCGCCTCATTGTTCTTGGTTGTATGCTGGCGAACAAATGGCTGGATGACCATACGTTCTCGAATAAAACATGGTAGGCGTAATCAATAATTTCGCATGCTAACGTCTACTAAAATATCGACATAGGCACAACATCTCCAATATTCCCATTGAAGCCTTGAATAAACTGGAATCGCTGACACTGGATGTACTTGCATACGACTTAACTGTCTCGGCCCAAGATTGGTCCCAATGGCTCAACCACATCAGTACTTATCACTCGTCATTGGCCTCACCGATTCATACCCAGCCAATATCTCGGCCCTCGACGAATCCGCATTCTATCATTCGCAAAGCAATAGACGAGATAACCATTGTCCCCGCGAAACATCAGCCTCAACCTATATTCGTTGGTCTTGAGGAGAGGAGACAAGAAAAACTAGAGAAGGAACGTGCCGTAGTCACTGACATCTCAGAAATCAACCTCGATGAGGATGGTCCTCTTAGAGAAGAGTATCTACCTAAGCGCCGGATTAGTGGAGCAGAGTTGCAGTACCACTCACACGTTCAACAGTCGTTTGGCAGCACCGACAATGGAGTTGACACCGCACTTGACTGGGAGCGAAACCCGACCCACGATCATAGGCCATTGCCTCCGCCGGCTAAATGGAGCCCAGCTGGCGACGAACCCTTATATCCTGAGAAAAACCGTGTAACCGGGCGATATGCTGCTGTTCAACCACCTGTTGTATCATATCCAGCACCTTATCACCCTCCTGTTGAGGTACATTCCCATTATATATGGAACTCGATTGCCTACCCGGTCAAACCTCAATCCAACTACGAGTTTGACTTCTCTGTCGTCCAAGGTGCCCACCAGCAAGAATCTTATAGCGCCTACACTTATATACCTCAAATCCCAATTTCACACTCGCGGTCACAGTCGCTGTGTTACGACCAAGAGAGCCTTCACTCACGCAATCACGCACGAATGTACTCCCAAACTGGATCTGAGTATCAGTGCAGTGACATTCGTCTGACCGCCGAGTATAATCTAGGCGCAGCGATGTGGCGTGGAGCGAACCACTACCAATATGGTACCTCTTCCTTGGCACCCATACACAATGCTTTTGCCTATCCACCATCATGGCTCAGAACATGAGCCCTATATACTTGTCTCTATCTTCTCGTTGCCTCTAGACTGGACGTCTCTATTTCCAACGTCACTCGTACTATCTTACGCTCAACCGGATCTCCACATAGCCGCGCATCGCGACTTATTTCAGCTTCAATTTCGAGTCTTTGCGCGTTTACTGTTTGCTATTATTCTGTGAATATCCAACCAGAACTATCTCTTCCTGATTCCTCTGTTCATATTTCGGCCCATCCCATCCTCCAATGACATATCCATCCTGTCCCGGGGATGAGCAGCACTATCTCGGTTATCTTCCGCCACTTAATCACAATCCTCCCTATTGCAATGTCACGAGAAAATGTGTGGCCTACAGTCGTACTCCGTCCGTATCTTGTCGATCCGCATGTGGGTATAGTCACATCGTATGGCCACTTTCCCCTGACAAGCGATATTGTTCCCTTTTTTCGACATACGTTGACACCTATCCAAGTTTACAACCACTAATAGTCTTATCCTTCTCTGGTATCATTTGGCTACTTCTCTTTGCATTCATGAACTCACGCACCCAGTTATTCAATCTAAATTTTCCTTAAAACCTTCAAAAACATCAGTTTACCTTCTAACTCTTGATCTTTGATTGAATGACCCATTTTTTGTTCATATCCTCCACCCACCCTTTATCCTCGCATCCTTTGGGTACTTGCTCTTCACACCTACTTTTCACACCTGCTTTTCACGCTCACTGTCCGGTAGGTAAGTAGTTATACAACTTTACGTAGTTTGGCAGCGGATATGTTGCAATACATATACCTTCATCCCGCAGAGTCGTAAGCAATGTATGGATATGATAACGTTCACCACCCTGATTGATGCCAGCGCTCAGGAAGCAACTTGTCAAGTCACGAATCTTCTAATAGAGTGGTTCCAATATCTACAAATGTAGTACTGTACATTACCTACGCACTAATTAAACGTTAACAACAAGGAAAGGGACCTATGAACGAATGAGCAAAGCATATCTTATTGCCGCCTTTAAAGCTAGCTCACCTCGACGTCTTCTCCCTCCTCGTCTGACACCATTATCTCAACAATTAGTTGTTTGACATGAGGAGGAACGGGCTTTTTGCTGACATGTTCGACCAGCTTACTGAACTTCATAGGCAGCCTTTCTTTACTCTGAGCGATCAATGTAAGCACAGGGCTAAGGGTGAAACCAAAAAGTATACTTTTTTCTTTCCAATAAACGAGCTCCAGAGCATGCTGACACCTTGGCTGACCATCGTGATATCGAGTTTATGGTTAGCTTTAAACCAAGACACTACATCATGAAGAGTAGGGTCGTTCGCAAACTCAAATCGGTCCCAAAGCGTCCATTCGGTCAACCCATACTTCTGCTTCTTAGCAGCGATGGGCTCGGAAAAACCGAAGAACGGAAGCGCAAGGTTGACGAACCCGTTCTTGTAATCTTCGAGTTTTCCTTTGCCATCGATTATCTTCAATTAGGAAGTTTGAGCATCTAGGACCCGCATCTCATCTGAGGAACAAACCTTATATAACTCCAGGCAGACGAGGCCGGTCACAAGCGATGTAGTAGTGGCGATAGCAGGGATAATTTTACCAGCAATCTGCTTCGTAGCATGTCGATCCGCTGGCTCAATCTTGTAGTTCACGGCACGAAGGTTAGATGCAGCGGTGATAAAATCGATGTGATGATTGGTGTCGTCGTCCTTTTCGAATTCGACTGGATTAAGCCGGTATCCGGCCAAGGACGATGGTGGGGGAAGTTTTGAAGCAATGTCGCCAACGTCGTCAGCTATAATTAGTGTCCTGAGTAATTAAATAATGAGATCCCAATTCGACAGACAACACCAACCGTTGCTTTCGGACTGCGGAGTAGGGTCGCTGTCGTTGATCTGGATTTTTACACCGCTACGGGGTGTGAACTCAGGAACTATAACAGAATCCGCCACCTTTCGGAAGAGGGTATGGTCTGTCTCACCCCTCAGGCCATAGTTATATGCATGAAGGTTGGCAGCTGCGACGATATACTGCAGGTGAAGAGGCTGGGTGATGTCAGAATCGAAGTCAGTGACGATAGGTGAACCTTACGTTTTTTGAGTCAAATACCAGGGGGTCAGGGGCCCTCTTGGGGCCGCTCCAAAACGGCTGGCCCGAAGTAGTGACAGCATCCTTGGGAAGGCTAAAAAGCAGCTGCCGTATCTCATTGTTGTAGTCCTTCTCGAATTGAAGCCTGGCCCACACAATGCACTCCTCAAAAGTCAGAGGCTTGTCCTGTACAAGATATGAATATATTTGTTCCACTTGTTCGTTTGATGAGCCGGAATATTTGAGTGTAGTCGACAGATAATTCGGTTCTGAAAGGTACGCGTTCACTGCTTGCACTGGTCTTACAAAAAGGCTGTCAAACTGTTTGCGACTCCACTGTTGATTTGAGAATCAGTACCGATGAACAACCTGCATGGATGTGCGCATACTTCGATTGTGTGATTGATCTGATTAGGGAAACTCTTGACAGTACAAGAGGGTGTCTCTTTCTCGGGCGGGTCCTGTGACGATGCGTATGATTCAGTCAGGTGTGGAATGACAACTTGCGCATTGCCCTTGGTGCCAAGGGTGCCAGATTCTAGTAAAGGTTTCTTGTAGAAGACACAACGTTGATCCATGTATAGACCTTTGTGAACTTGCATTGACACTTATCTGATAAGGGGACTCGTAGGATTACGTACGGGCTTTGACATTATCCAGGGCATTAGTGACCCCATCAATACTCTGGAAGAAGCTGACGTCGTAGATGCCTATTGTATACCTCAGTAGGGAATTTTACCCAGTCGCACAACATACCCTCCGTTTCGGGACCGACTGGTTCTTGTTTTGCTAAGATCTTGTTAGTCAAGTCAGGATTCATTTCTGACACTGCTGCAGCAGCAACCTCTGCCTTGAATTTTCCCAAGTCCTTAGCTCTAAACAAGAATTGACGGTTCAGGTTACTTTTCTCGATAGTGTCCAAGTCAGTGATATGGATGATGCCATTGGTGCCACTCGCGAGACCAATCATACCCCAGTTTTTTAGCATCTCACAACCGATGGCACCAGAACCGACAAGGAACTGTCTATGGTTCGCAATCTTTTCCTGGAAAAATTTCCCAAAAACTGCGATTTGACCATCGTAGCGCGAGCCAATCGGTTGGCATTCTTGCTCGGAAGGAATATCGGAAGGAAGGGACTCGAGCGAATCAAAGTAGAAATGTTGTACCATAGGATGGAATTTTGCAGAGCAGGCCTTGAGCACTTCTTGTGCAACGAAACCGCCGATCACAGCGACCATGGGCGAGAGGTCACCCGTGGCCTGGTATGCTAGCTCGGTGACAACTTTTTCATCAATTTCAGCTGTTATTTTTTGGGCCAATGAAACTACTGTTTGAGCATCTTCGACATTTCGTGGTCGTGGGAATCGGTTGAGTTGTGAACGGAATTGGGAAAGGGCTTGAAAACCAGCGTGCAATGTCGCTGGTCGATCAAACTTGGCAAAGTCACTGATGAAGAAATCTGGGGATGCCAAGGATTCTCGAAGGCTTTTCTATATATGCAAATGAAATTCAGTACCGGACTTGCGAGTGTCATAACTCACGAATTCAAGTATTTTTGGCATTTTCACTTGTGTAAATATGCCACCGCTATTGTAGTCCTTCAGCTTTGAGGTATCACCTATTGTAAAAGTATAGGGCCCCTTGACAGTCACTTTTCGTGGTTCACAGCCGTTTAACTCGGTCATGCCTTGGACTTCGGTAAAGGTAACAAAATCGCCATCCTCCAGACCGTGCCTTGTTTCGTCCAAACAAGTTACAAGACCTTCGGCGTCCTATTCGCTAAAGATCAACAATTGATACTATGCCCGTGGAGAATCGGACTTGCCTTGGCCACAGAGACGATCATGCCAGTCAACGGCTGCTCTCCTGTAGGATCCACGCACGTAAACTTTGGGCCGAAATCATTGAAAACAGACCTTATTAGACGCTTGAGAGGAAACTCATGGGAATCAAGACTGGTCAACATACCCAAAAAGCCCTCGAGTTTCAGCGGCAATGAATTGTACATTATTGTTGTGAGTCCAATTATTGATCTCAAGTTGTTTCTCATACGAAACTCCACACAGAACAACAACCTGAGGGATGTCACGCCCAGCAACATCGAGATAATTAGGGCATACCTGGTACCCCTTGATGGAATCTATTGTGATATCTTGGCCAGCGACGCCTTCTAGTTCGCGTATGGGGACATAAGAATTAAGTTCGGCCAACCTGGGAAGTGTGGCTTTTGCTCGCGAATTTCCGACATCCTCTGTCCGAAGGAAAAACTGAAGCAAGAATGAGCACCAGAAGGACACCTGTTTCGGCGCCAACAATCACCTGTGAGCCGAGATCCTGGATTGTGACGAGTTCTGGATCGAATAGAGTGACGGATTTTACACCAGCTAAAGCAATATTTTTGGCTGAAAGAGATTGATCAGACTACCGTTTATATTGGGCATGATACCACTCAACCAATTTCGACGCCTAAGCCCTGTAGCCCTATAATCAAGACATCCGACGCCGCCATCTTCTTCATCGCTAAGAGAATCATCAAAACATGCCTCTATAAGCAGACTTCAAAGTAGATACCCTCATGTCCCAACACATAGCTATTTGACAGTGTCAATGAGCACATTGTAGATAAGATTGAGTATGATTGTACTGACAGCTGACGAGAGTAGAGGCCTTCATCGATAGTAGTCTCATCAATGTCCATTCCTGCAGCTAAGTTCGTGGATTCAACCATGAGAACAATGATATTGGGAGATATTGGGAGGTTTTGGTGGCGGAGCAGATGTATAAGCAGCAGCGCGATCTTGCACTACAGTAATCTAATTATCTACAACACGTGATTTATTCGCTGAACCAGTCACTTCTGTTACCTGTCGGTAATTGCGCACTAGCTTGCTCTTACAGCTAACCGCCAGGTTGAGCAAAAAGTATCCGCAATCGTGAAACGCAAACGCAAAAACAGTATACGTATCGCAAAGGATGGAACTAATTAGTGAATCATTTTCGATAGAACTAAACAGATTATTGTGATAAAGTACATGAAGACGTTTGTTGTGACTCACACTGCGTCTGAAGTTAAACCAGAGTGAAAGACATCCTCGGTCGAAACTGCTTCGAAAGCCGCTAAAACAATGTGTTCATGGGACTGGATTGACGGAGACGATTAAGCATACCGCTTATGGGAAAACTCCCATTCCCTGTTGACAATACGAAACGCAATATCTTCGTACGGCGGTCCAGCACTAAAATGCAATAGGACAGTTTCGTCGTTCCCGGGTTCTTTAACAATTTTATATGTCGGAGCCTTAGCCTTGTCTATAAGATCTGGATAAAATATGTTAAACTTTCACAGTGTAAGTGTCTAGAGAACCCTATATACACCCAAATAACGTACTTTGTATCCTTGTACGACTTTAGGTGGGGGATTGTCCGTGCTAAAGGGAAAAGTGAACAGCGAAATAAAAAATGGAGGGTTCCACATACTCGTAGTGCGTTTGATTGTACTTGTTCCATTCGTAACCTGTATGCACGCGGTTGAAGTACCTTGGCTTTCTGGGTCTATACTTGTCTTCCCAATTATAACTCGTAGGATTGGCGATATTTTCTTCCAAGTTAAATAGTTCTTCCTCTTCGTCAAGTTCTCTTTCGGCTTCGGCTCTATATAGAGCCTCGGAGGCGAGATCTGCACCATTAAGAGCTTCTTCGATTGGTACTTCAACTTCTGGTTGGGCGGCTTTTCGTACGAAGCGTGAAGCAGCTACCTTTCGGCGCTGTTCTATCTGCAGTACAGGTCAGTAGGTCAAAAGTAGCAAGGCGGGGGTGACATATACAAGTGCTCGTAAATCCTCAGCTGCAGTGATAATATCAATCTCTCTCTCTTCAGGCGGCAACTGCGTTATATCCAACGGCTCGGGACTCATGGTCCTATCATAGTCCTCAATATCCTCGGCAGATATAATTTCTTGCTGAGCCTGCAATTCGGTGAAGTCTTCCTTTTGGTGTGTTGCGGATGCAGATCGAGCAACGCCAGCTAGGAGTTCTTCTTGTGCTTGTATTGCCTCATCCCTTTGGCGCTTGCGCAGCTGCTCCAGTCGGTTGCGGACAATGACTTCGTGGATACTTTTGAGCTTGGCCTAGGACGATATAAGAGATTGCTAGGAGACATGTTGACTTGTACAGACTTTTGCCTTGTAAACCAAGAGCTTCTTGAGTAAACCTTCCCAGTAATCGGTATCGACCGGTTCTCCACTGGTAAGCTTATTTTGGACTTGCCGTTGAAGTAAGATGAGGTCGTCGTAGGTTTTGCCAGAGAGTAAAGTTGCTATATCGGATTCAACAGCTGCACCGATATCAACACCCATACGACGGTCTGCCTTCAACGTTTCCAGGCGGTCCTTGCATACGACCATCATGTTCTGCAAGGAAAGGCGTTTATGTTGTATGAAAACGGGCCAGACCACTTACCATCCAAAAATCAAGATTGACCTCGGATTCCTCTAGCGAGAGATAACGTTCAATGTCATCATGAAGTTCTTCCACTTGTTGGATTGACAAATTCTAAACCAGTATGGAGACATAGTGTCAGCACAAGATGGGTGAAATCTTACTCCAAATATGTTATATGGTTCGTCCAAATCGATTTCCAGGCCAGCGGTTTCATGCTCTTCTGGATCTCCATCTTCGCTGGTGATAGGGTTCACGTACTTCAAGTTGACGGCCAAAAAGTCTATTGCCTTAGCACGTTTTTCCTTCACACGAATAGCAGCCCTCCTTCTTTCTTGGCTCAATTGAAAGTTGCCCTCCTTAGACAACCAATCAGACATTTGGGCAGATTCTTGTAGTCTTTGCATCCTCAACTCCTCCTCTTCCCGCAGTCGCTGTTCAGCTTCCCTTTCTCCACGTCGTCTATTCAACCGTTCCAGTTCTTCTTTAGCTTCTTGACGCCGAATGGCATCCCGTCTCTGAGATTCAGCCAATGTAAGACCTTGTTTCCGCTCCTTTTCATTCTTTTTGTGCCAACGGAATTGTTGGCCAAGGTTGACGTCATGAAAAGGGTTGTCTGTAGCACTGTAGACGCTGAGTTCGGCTACCTGACGTGCTTCATCTTCTTCCCTTATTCTCTTCTTTTCTTCTTTCCTGGCTCGTCGTTCCGCAGAATATTCCCTTTTGCGTCTGGCGCAACATTCGTCGATCAGAGGCCACGGTAGATACTAAGGTGTGGCATACTTTTTCTGCTTTCTTTCAACGTCCTTACTGTGACTTCTGTCTCGTTTATGCCGTGATGAATTCTTGTTACCGTCCCTGCTTCTGCTGCGATGTCGTCCGTGCCGCTCACCGTCGCGTTCGTACTTTGCCGAATGCTTTTTTGTACTGGATGGGCGAACGTCCGAGCCATCATGGCGGTCTCGGACATCGTACCTTGTACGAGGTGACGGCGAACGAGATTTTTTGTCCATGAGAGGCATAGTTGGGATATATGATTTATTTGTACTTGTGTTTTTAGATACTAATGAACTCCGATCCGATCTTTTCAGTTCGATAGGCCTACTCATTCACTATAGGCCTTGTCTTTCATACTCGGGCCATCCGAAAATGTTTATTTCATGGCATAAAATGTCTCCTTTGCGTTACAGGACCTCTCAGACTTTTGTAATGTCCCGCACCCTCCGAACGCAGCCAGTCCGTGACCATGATAATGGGGGAGAACAAGACGTGCCCCACAAACCTCCCGGATTTGGGTTAGCTACACCACGACAAGTTCTCATATTACTATTTCTTTTCACTCAAAAAAATAAATAACCTTACTAATATCCAGCTTGTTGAGTATTTAAACGAGTTCATAGTCGGGCAAGAGAATGCAAAGAAGGTCCTTTCAGTGGCGTCTGTACTCCTATCATTCAATGTAATCCCTGAGCTGATGGCTATGCTCAGAGTGTTCAATCATTACAATCGTGTGCGTGCAAATCTCCAATATTTGGATGCTCAAGATGCCGAACGTGAACCAGAATATGAGTCCCCGACGGACAAATGTATGTGGAATTCCTCACCAATAAACTACGTGCTAATACACGAACGCTCAGCACATGATCGTCACGGGGCGTTCACCGCTCATGTCAGGCCCATGCGCAAGCACCGCTTGTCTACATTTCCGATTCGCCAGCAACCGCTACCATTATTCGAGAAGAGCAACGTACTCATGATGTGGGGACTTTTATATCCATCGCCAGCAAAATTTCCTTGACCTTGATATTGGGACAGAGGCCCGACAGGTTCCGGTATAAAGCGTCATCTAGTCACTTACAACATACCTACTACCTTCGTTCTCAGGGAAAACATTATTGGCTAAGACACTCGCAAAGGTTCTGGACGTCCCCTTCTCCGTCAGCGATGCTACTTCGTTCACACAAGTAAGACTCCTTAATTGATATGAATGTAAGTCTAACCTAATCAGTAGGCTGGATGTTAGTCAGATGGATCTATGTTTTCGTTTTCGTTTTGACCTTGAACATCTCTTAGATGTCGGCGAGGATGTCGATATGGCAATCCAACGCCTTGTAAGCGTAGGGTCGCTTACGGTTGGAGCGGGGCTAAACTCCTTCTAGCTACAGGCCGCCAGCTGGGATCCACTGCGTGCAAGGTCATTTGCATCTCTGATCTTCATAATACTCGCTGTTTGATGCTTGCCTCCTAGCATGGGCATCGTATACATCGACGAAATCGATAAAATTGCAAAGAAGTCGACGGGGGGCATGGAAAGTTCACGGGATGTCGGTGGCGAAGGCGTCCAGCAAGCCCTACTTCGGATGATGGAAGGTTCCACTGTCACCGTTCAGGCCAAAGGTGGCGCATCTGTTGAGGTACCAAGTCATGTGGGGGGAGACTCGCGAAGTGGTCAGCGTGCACAATCAGCGTCTGGTAGCTTCAGCCAATCCATTCCTGGGTGTTTTACTCATACCTTATGCAAACAAAACCAGATACATACCATATCGACACTTCAAACGTACTATTCATCCTAAGCGGCGCTTTCGTCGGCCTTGATACTATAATCAAACAACGGGTAGCCAAAGGTGTACGTTTTTCCCCCTTGTATCCTACGTGACCCTGATCGGCACCAAAGTCTATTGGCTTCACCGCTCCGCTACCGACCCCAGAAGATGGGAAATTTCTCCCCTTTTTTACTCCGAATCGTAAAATCGCCACGAATATATTAGATCTTGTGGAGACACTAGGTCAGTCATTCTCCTCGATAATATATGCACGCTCTTATTCGGTGATTTTAGATCTTGTTAAATATGGGTACATAACTCAGTTTGTGTCAGCCCACTATGCTTGACAATTCCGCAGATTCATTCCGGAGTTTATATCCCGCTTACCTTCAATAACAACGTTTGCGCCACTTACAGTTCCAGATCTACGACGGATTCTCACTGAGGTGAAGGGCTCTCTGGTGTCGCAATACCAATCACTTTTCGGGTATTCCGGCGTTGAGATCCGTTTTACGGGCGCCGCTCTAGATGAGATATGTCAAAAAGCGGCAGAGAGGGGCAGTGGCGCGCGAGGACTCCGTGGAATCATGGTTCGTTGTTATGTCGTTCCATGTACTCTTCTTAGAGTTCACCTATTCGTATAGGAGTCACTCTTATTGGAACCAATGTACGAAGCTCCGTAAGTGACAATTATCCCTTTTTAAAAAATCATCAAGGTGTTGAATTAGCAAAGGGGGTCCGATATTCGCCATGTGTTGGTCACGGCTGACGTTGTTCGTGGCGAAAAGTCACCAGGGTACTGGAAGAAGGGTGAAGGTGTTGCCTTTTGGGAAGCCTGGGCCAAGGAGGAGGGTTTAGCTCTTAGATATTGATTTTCTCGAAAGTTCTACTCTGCAGCTTACAATCCACGAACCTTACAAGTCGCCACTGGTATAGAGTGATATGTGAAAGACGAAAAAATCATAAAAGATGGGCGTTTATACACTGCTCTAGTCTTTGCTCTGGGCATCTGCAACAGGTTCATTCTGTTTATCGGCTTGTTGGGAATTGACCGCGTTCTCATTCTTTTGATCTTCCGTCTGGTCATCCCCTTGTACCTCTTCCTCCTTAACCTCTTCTTCCTTGGGAGAATTCGCTGCAGACGGATCAGCCAAAAGCTTGTTACTACCCCTCGCGCTCTCAAACGCTTTCTTAAACTCTCCGGCATCTTCAGGGTCATGAATATGAGACAAAAATGAGGATACATGGAAACTCGTGGCTTACTATCGGAATTCGCAAAACGAATCGCGAGTGTCTCTTCGGTGGGGGCTTCCTCAGAGTAGTCTGCTGCTACTTTCCAAACCCAACTCCTATCGGAACCAATATTGGGTTGTAGGCGCATGTCGGGCGTGACTAGATAAAGGAACATTTGACTCCACATTTAGAATGACGACGGAAGCTGATAGATGACTTACCGAGGTGATTGGCACAGACTTTCAAGGTCTTGTCGCGACGCATGACAAGACGGACCTTTTTAGTCTCCTTGTGAGACAGTAGACGTACGTCACCAGTTCCACGTTCTTTCCACTCTGAAGATACTTTGTCAAATCGGAAGAGCTTTGCACGCCTAAGATGTTCAACAGACGAGTTAGCGGCGATGACTAGAGAACAGCGTGTAGATGAGAGATCTGCATACATTTTGAAAAGGACTTCCTCATCTTCCTCGTGGGTTTTTGTCTCTACTTGTTCTGTGAGTCTGATGACTGGCTCGAACTGAGGATCGTGCTCCTCTTCCTGTAGTACGATGGCATGTGATGATCATGTAGATCTTTAGCAAGTGGATCAAGAAGATTTCAAGGAGTAACATACCCTAGGCGCAAGGGCATCTACATTGTCAGACATGTTGAGTAGATATGAGAAACGGATTTGTGTGGTAAGGCGAATAAAAGATCAAGCAGAGCAACAAAAATTGGCTATTGATCGCACGAGACCCCAAGATGACGTGATCGGGGTCCTGCGACAGAAATATCTTTTCAACTCAAATAGACCCGTGGCATGTTTCTCTCTACAACAATGGCTGCAACGCTGCCTCGTTTAGCTCTACTTTTCCTTTTTCCCGTTCTTATTCTTTCACATTCAATAGAGGTTCCTCCTGGCGCCAAAGAATGTTTCTTCGAAGACCTACACAAGAACGACAAGGTAAGACGTCTCCGGGATCCGTGATTCTTACAATCTGAACCAACCTAGATGAGCGTGACATACCAGGTTGGAGGAGGTGGCCATTTAGACATCGATTTTTGGGTTAGTCCCCTTGTTCATCATCAGTCATCTTTTCATATGGCTTCCCAGTTAACAGACCCAAGTGACCGCGTCTTGGGAAAACAAATACGACAATCTACTGGCTCCCTCTCCATCACTGCTGAAAAGGATGGACGGCACGAACTGTGTTTTTCCAATCAAATGAGTGCTGTGACAGATAAAATTGTAAGGTTAGTAGCCTCCTTTTCTCTCCCTAACCTCTGGTGTTAATTGTATTGCAGCTTTAATGTACATGGGGTCATTTACGTCTCTGGAGACGGTTCGTTACTACTCCTTCCTTGTTGCTGTCGCTGGGCCTCAGATTACTACTCTAAACAGACATTGTTGCACCAGTAGAGCGGGAAATACGATCCTTAGCAAACGGGTTGACGGCTGTAAAAGACGAACAAGAGTACATCGTTGTCAGAGAGCGGACTCATCGTAATACCGCAGAGTCAACAAACTCCCGGGTCAAGTGGTGGTCTATTTTGCAGGCCATAGTCTTGTTTTCGGTTGTCGCCTGGCAGATATATTATCTTAAAGTACGTCCCAATACATCATCTACATCTTGTCTTTATTCATTTTCTTCAGTCATTTTTTGAGGTTAAACGTGTAATATGACTCATCCTTATAATAAACTGTTTTGGAGAGTCACAGGTTCTCATTTCTACATTGACGACAGGAACATATAAAAAATATTACAGGCGAGTACAAGAAATGCGAGGTAGGAGTGATTGGGTATACAAAACAGAAAATCGAAGGGAACGAACGTGGCATAGGTTATTTGAACATCGTAAAGTGGAACTCGTTATAACATTAAAGAAAATATGCAAAACAGAGCCGCAGACGTCATGCTAGGTCAGACCTTGCGAGAACGTGAAGGAAAAGGCTCAACGCCAGGTCGCCTTCCTCATCTTGCCGAAACTTGTGTCGGCATCTATGTAAATATTCGCCGCGGATAAGTTCGGTCCAGGTGGTGACTTGGCCTTGTGCGACCCTACACTTGCCGATTTCGTCAGTGACACCCGCTTTATCCGTTTTGCAGGACTAGCCAACACAAAACGTCGCGGTCCAGCGGCGCTGCCTTCGCCGTTAAGTGGCGAAAGCTGTGGGATCATGCTAGATCGTCTTCTGCTCTTCTCAGTACGCGTCAGTCCTATGTTTGACCGGCGTCTCCCACTTGTCATCTTTATCCCCCCTTGTCCAGAGCTAGATGTTATTCCCCCTCTCTTGGGTGTCGAAGATCCCCGATGTTTGGGACTCGCGTGAATGTTGCGATCACGTCCTTTGGACACATGCAGGTTGTTCCTAGTAGAAAACGAATGGTCTTCGGGCGCCAAGAGGTTATTGCTCCTGTCGGAAAGGGGATGGCTTTGCCTTTCCTGACTGCTCTCATCTCCTTCTGCGAGACTTCCTAGTGCTGAACTTCGCGATTTCGATTTGAGGAAACTTGGATCCAAGTGGCTAGGTCGTCTTCTTCTTGTGGGACCCAGGGTTGAGTAGCTTGTTGATGCAGGGAGTGATGCACTAAAGCTGAGATGCATACTTTGGTCGATCTTGTCTGTCTCGTCCTCCCAGTCACTTTCGGAGCTCCCAAGGGACGTAGATCGAGGCAGACTCCCAACATTGACTGTCGAAGGTGTACCAATACTGTCATCGGCTTCCGGACTGGCAGGTATGATTGTCACAGCAACAGACAATGGTCTGGATCCACGATCGTCGATTTCGCCCTGTCCGACCTCATCTTTCCATTGGACACTCTTAGAACCTTTCAACGTCTTCTCCCTATCCGAAATCCTCCTGTACGGTTGTGAAAGGCTTGTGCGCAGCGATCTACGGGGAGATCGGAGGAGACGGCGAGAGTCAGGTACTGAAAGGCCGTTGTTACCAAACGCCGACGACCGTCTCGAAAGTTTCGTGGACGTATTTCCTTGAAGGACAGCAGGGCCA
>CEMU01569318.1:5364-15830 GCA_900068965.1 Calocybe gambosa
GATCCAAAATGGGATGGGAACGGCCAGCCCTATGAGGATGGAGAATGGGACAATCTTGGTTGCATGATGAGGGAGAGATTGTAACAAGAATCTAATTTTATTACCACATATCGACTGCCTGGGGCATAGAGTTTATCGCCAAGAGCTCCCCAAGTGATGGCATTGCTGTTGAAAGTCTGAAGGTGTGATCAGATTTGACAGCATTAATTCATATGATGGATCGCATACTTGAACTTGTTGACCAGACCACTGCAATGTTCTCAACGTTTACCAGAATGGCAACGACCCAAGCGACGTACCACATTACTACCTTGGACATCGAGGAGAATTTCGCGCCTTGTATCAACAATGACCTTCATGATGACGTAGTTTAATAACCCGCCCTGATTGTTGTTCACTTAAGCAGACCCGTTATATCGGCAATACTCACAACTACGGCACCAAGTGATTGGACGGTGAAAGTGACCCGGGGAGGAAGTTTCGTGTATTGACCCTACATGGAGTAGAGCTGTAAGCTGAGTTGGCCCAAGTCTAGGGAACATCTACCATTTTCAGATCCCTGATCAAACCACGAGCTTGATCAAGGGTGTTGAAACCATAAAGGGTGAAGTACATGTTCGCTTGGGGATAGCCAGGAATCATCACGGCTCCAAGCATCTATTAACATAATTAAAATGGGGGAGGAACCGAATAGATGTATAATTCACTTGAACCAAGTTTTGGACATTGGGTGAGAAACCTAATGTCCATTCGGGAGCTGAACGAGTAATACCAAAAGCAAGCTTACCCGTTATAGCGTAGACTGTGATTACGAACGGCAAGAGTATTGTCGATATAATAAGGGCAACAATCAAGCCCCACCTACAGTGCAAACAATGTGAGCACAGGCGCGAGAAATAATATAAGACGTACCATGGTAGACCAGATTTGCCTGTATATATGGTAGCCATGGCCATCGCAAAGCTTGCGACGAATGTAGCGATGTACCACCACATCGGTACCTCAGGGTATGCCTGGAAGCGCACGATCACAGCTGCCATCTTGTATGTCGTTGTCTGAGAAACCATACCTTCATCTTAGCGTAATGGGGATCCGAAAGTTCATCGCTCTAATAACGATAAATCCGTTATTCACGGATAAAAATGCAAAAAATCAGCTTGCCCGGTACTTCTTGATTACATCGATGATGTCCTTGCCATACCATAGTGCGACGTGCGTAATAGTAGCGCCAATTGCAAGGTTTGCACCAATCTTTGCCAAGACTTGTGAACTTGCGAACCATGGTAGGCCCTAATAAAACGTGGATTACAGCAAGAGCCTGAAAAGAAAGGTCGAGACTTACAACGGCAGCAAGCTTGGCAGGATCAAGTTTGAGGTTCTCATCCAAAATGGCGAGCTGATTATATCGAGTACCGTTCTCGTTGAACAATGCCTGGGATAAAAAGGGGAAATTCTGTCCGTTCCAAACGTTCCTAGCATAACATGCACAGAACGCAATCCTTGAAAAGGAGCTCGTTATACCCAATCAGATAGAAGAGGGTAACTCTTACATGCATATAGCAGTTCCTGAGTACAGAGAAAGCTGAGTAGAAAGAGGAGTAAACAGTGCACCAATGGCACCACCACCAGATCCGACATAGTTCCAATCAAGGCATAGAGCAAACGCGCCAAGGCCTTCATTTCCAGCGGCACCGCCTTACAACAGGGACCAATAAGGAATACATAGTTCGAAATCAATAGCATGTAGCGTACCAAAAATACGAGTGAACCAAGCACTATTTCGGTTAGCGAGACAGAAAATACTGATACCCGTMAGGGTCCTACAAGCRCRTGTCAAAGATCTAGAAAGAKCTTGAGGAGARMACTGACGGTGCGAYGTATTCRGGGAACCATTCCCAGATGAATATACCAATGAACACAAGCCAGAAGAACTTGACGCGTTTTTTCTGAAGCATAATCTTCTTACCACGATGAAGGGCATCGAAAAGTTGAACAATGGGGAGAAGGTTGGGGAATACGATGTACGTCGGGTACACAAGGAATGAACGCATGATTCCGCCAATACCATACCCTATCAATTGAGAACCTGGTGAACGGTCAGTTAAAGCAATGTCATATATTACGGTAAATCAATTCTACATACCGATCAGCGTGAAAATCCCGATGCCGGCGTTTGGCTGGCATCACATTGGATTTAATGTCGTCAGACACAACAATGTAAAGCGTAAACAAACCTGAATTCCATAGTACAGATCATCTGCTGCAAAGATATTAATAGCGAGTGCAGAATCGGCGGCTGTAGCGGCGAAGATAGTTATAGCGACATGCTCCTTCAGGTCTAGGAGGCAAGGCGGCCATCAACAAGGGCAAGATGACAGACCAGCTGGCTACTGACTGAATGGCCCTGGGTTCAAAAATCGCCAGAACCACGTGTCTCTCGTCTTCAAGTTGTCGCGGGCGTTTCCGGGTCCGGGAAGAAATTCCTCCATTACCCTACCGAGGATATAGGCAATAATTTGAATAAACAGTTGACTAACAAAGACGGTTTGAGGCCTAAAATACTAAACCCCCATTGAGATTATGTAAATTTGGGTCAGCACAGTAACTTACGAAGATCTGACCCAGAACCGATCCAAAACAGGCCAAGCCAAGCCCGAGGAACCACATTCGAAACGTAAAAGCAGGAAGCGTGGGATCGTCCTCGAGAGAAATTAGACGTGTAGCTACATCAATATCAGTCTCTGTAGAAGGTCAGTTCTCCAACATTGGTACTATAAGAAAATGACAAGCCTATGGGCCGCTCTTTGCCATCCTCCCCCAGATCAATGGACCGGAGGTCGTCGTATACATCTCCATGAATAGATTTGGCAATGTCCACAGAGGTTTGGTCACCCTTCTCGTCAAGCTTCTCGTCACTATAGGAAATCCTTTTCTCTGGGTCGCTGTGCGTGAGGAGAGCGGTGGGGAGAGCCTCTGTAGTCGCCATAACCGGTCTGAGCTACCTGAGAGGAATGGAAAGCTTGTTCCTGTTCCTTTTATAGCTTGAAGCATGAACAGAAAGAAAAAAGGATGAGAGAATGAGGCCACATGATTTGTTCTTCCTGCTCTGATATTACCTTCTCTTGGCATAACGGAACTTGCTTCGCTTTCGTTCCACAGCTTCCGACATCGATTCCCTCTCAAGCGAACAGCGGGACGCATTCGCCTCGGTCGATCACCAAGCAACCTGTCTAACATGATTTCGGGGCCAAACTAGTTAAGTAAAAAAAGGTACTTTAGGATATGCAAACTGATTCAAAGGTGCAAAAGACATACCTCAAATATGTTTTTCTGATTCTGGATCATATGCACGAGGTACCAAGTCTCCAAGCACTTATACCGGACGTTGATAAATGGCCTTATCATTTTTGCGAAGTCATGTCTACAAGGAGTGATGGGGGCGAATCATCAGCCTATCGCACATGATGTGAATTTGCGGAGCCACTTGGAACACACTAGATGCTTGCTTTCGCACCGAGCAGCAAAGGCACCCACCACGCTCGCATCAAAAGTCAACGTCAACGCATCAATTGGGCGTTTAGGTGGCGTTGGGCCAGCCCAGCTGATCCGTGGCTATGTCAACAACGATAGGTACGTGCTCGAACGTTCGCACCAAAATTGCGTAAACGCTCGACTCCTGGATTCCCAAAGACGCCAGCCATATCAATACTGAAGAAAATTTGCTGTGAAGACGAGGTGAATGCATGGAGTTTCCTGTTATTGTTATATTCGCTTTTCCACCTGTCCGGTTTTCTACTATTTAGCCACGAACATTCACTGTCGGAGCTTCTAAAGCCTACCAAGCCCAATGGCATTGAATTTTCCCTCCGTTGTGATCGGTAGGTCTATGTTGTAACGGTTGCTAGCCATGTCTTTGTCTCTGGGGTTCCCGGACAGCCAAGAAGACCCACCTTCCTCAATAGTGGTTTGCTTGGCTGAAATTTGGCATAGTCAACGTGCGACACTTGGTGCTGGCGACTGGCGTATGAAGTATCGTTCAGCACTCGAACAACTAAGAATGTAGGCTGTGTTCGTCCGGAATCAAATGCAATCATTGATGGAACCGTTCACCATCTTACTAGCCATGCCATTTGCTGTTGAGATAAAGCGGATATTAGACTTCGGTCCAGTCATAAATGTACGTCGTGCTGCCAGCTTAACAGAGAACTGTTAGTTAATTCGTTAGTATACTGTGTAGACAAGGAGAACACTCTAATGTCGCTCCGATTCCGTAAGATATCGCTATCTTGTTACTCCTTCGGCTCCCTAAGTTATTCTTCCACTACGTCCTATATCTAGTTTAACAGAGTTTCCTGTCTATGCCTCATCGGCGTTTACCAGTTCAGGCTTAGTTTCCTCTCATTCAATCGTCGGGTGGGATAAAGGTTCAGAGTTTTGATGGTCGGCAGCAGATGATAGCTGGATTGGGTCAATATGGGTGTTAGAGGGCTACTATACAGATCGTCAGCACTTTTTCTGTTTTATTCTGTGGAATTACGGGTGCTAGCTGCCTCGCGAAGACTGTCTTGGAGCCCTACTGTAAGTATACAGCTTGTTGTTCGCGTAAACCTGTTTCAAATGCCTTTTAGTGCCATATGACAACATCCCTGCACGCTTGCGAAACTCGGAATAGCGGTAACTCGGATGTGGCACTCAGGCAACTCAATCACCTGAACATACCCGATGAGAATGGAACCAGGAGAGGAAAGAACCAAAAGAACAACGGACAATAAAATCGTAGTTGTTTCCACAGTTTGACGCGACCGTCTACAGATGAGTTTGGGCTGCGCTGAGGGCGATGCCCGTGCATTGGAAGACAAGGGATGCCTGTCAATACGCTCGCCTAAGAGTCTCATCGTAAAAAAACAAAAACAAAAAAAAGACTCTTGTGTCGGATCATATTGTCCATCGTTATTTAGTTCCTGTGTTTTCCTTCGGAAAGGTCATCCTCTCCTAACAGCGCCGTGAGTTGAGGAGCTACCACCGTCGTCTGTGTTCAGAGAGTTTCGAGCTGGATGTTTGTCAATATTTTGTTGAATCGAAGTTGGTGTGGGAAACCTCGCATCTTGCCGGACGCCTAGCCATTTACTGATGGCATGCTCATCCTACAGTAGAACGAGAGAAATGTCATAACGGCGGTTTTGTTTGCTACGTTCTTGACGCTGGTGTATCATGACTTAGCGCCTTCTTGAAGGCTTGTTACGCAATCCAAACAACGTTGCTAAGCTCCTAGCTTGGTGTGATTATAAAAGTTCCTCCCGAAACGTTATACATGCTGTTACTGACACCCGAAAATACTGGTACACAAAATAAAAATAGGGAATCGTATCAGCACCCATCGGATCTCATGTGTGTTTATGGGGGCTGAGAGTATGATCTGATGTTGCTAAACGCGCGTAGTCGTATCCTTTGAGGTATGATACGAGTATGTCTCGCGGAAATTTCCCTTCTGCTTAACAATAAAGGCCACGAGGGTTGGGTATATCGCCTTGTATGGACCATCATGTGAATAGTTGTTGAGGGCAAGGTTACAAGAAACACTCACGGATATTAACACATATGAGTCTTGCAACATATACTGAATATAATCACCCGCACTATAGCGCTTGGCGTCGTGGAACTCCAGGACCACAATTACGCCCTTATGAGGGATTCAACTATGCAAATCAGGCATTACGGTATAGTAAAACGTACCTGTAGAATACAATAAGCCAAGCCGGATTCGACGAGGAGGCGCAAAAGTTTGTAAAGGTGGAACTGGTGTCCGTGTCTTGTACTCAGGTGATCAATAAGAAATTTTCTATACAACCTGGGAAAGGAATTGATATCTGCTTATACGGTGGGAGGAAAAAGACAGATTGATCACCATACACCATAACCAATGGAACATGTGGCAATGAAGTTCGCTCCGAAGGAGAGGGTGATGGATGCAGCTTCTGCGGTAATACCCCAATGGAGAGGGTGACTCCAGGGTTTTGCATTCATCCCCTGTTCGACGAGCATTAACGCTGTAGATTTTGAAATGAGATTAGATTTGCTCAATGCGGGCAGGTTTTGAAGCGTGCCGCGTACTTAACCCTGCTACAGTACAAAGAAGAGCCAGATAAGCTGCCCACCGACGTTCAGGAAATAGCACAGCAGCCCTCCATATCGTTACGAAGTCGCTCACAAAAGGCTGCGATAATAAAATGTCAGTTCAGAGAAATCGGGTGGGCAGATCTATGCTTACTATGATTCCCCAAATCCATTTGTGGGGGATATCTAACCCTTCTAATCGGTGGTTATTCAAGAGACGCCTTTGAGCTAACGTCGTGCCAGGTGCGGCTACCAATGCCTGCTTGGTTTCCGCGTATAGGGACACCCAAGTGAGGGAGCAGGTGACGGATGCAGCAAAGAAAGTAAGGATGGATACCACGAGCAGGATGCCTAGAGTATAGTTCCAAGTTGATCTCTTGCTAGTATGGAAAGTCACAACTTGCGCAAAGCTGTACATGTGTACACTCACATCAAAATATAGTTTGCGACACAAAAAACAATGAACAGAATGTCTTGAAAAAAAGAGATTAATCCATTAGGCCATTTATGAGTTACAGAAAGGTTTTTGCACACCATATTGTACCGTCATCGTTGTCGCAAGGAAAAAGTTGACCAGGATACCCTGCCCCCAGGCTTTAATGGTCGTGCGCTCGTCTGGAGTCATTTCCTTGGTTGTTATGAAGGCCATCCCAAAAGCTCCTCCATTAAGTAGGCTTCGATAGGCCTTTTGAGAGTGGTCATAAACACCAAATGTGGAAAGGCTCCGCCCACACATCCTATAGAAGGATGACCATAGATGGATAGCATTCCCCCACGTATTTTAAGCTCAGATGGTAATCCTGTTTCGAAGTCACATCTGCCATCGCCAAGGGATGTTGGGTTGGAGCGAATTGAAGTTATTCCGAAACGTGATCTATTCGAGGGGGCGTCAAAGATATATAAAAAGCGCCAACGCTTATGAAGCCGATGGCCGAAAGTACTTTCCAGCGCGATGGATCATAGCCCTGTGAAGTCAGTGGGGGCCATTTAAAAGCAATCCACTCGCCGCTGCTCACTAGTCATTCTTGGAGGATGAACAACATTCTCAATGCCACTGTGCTATTTAAGGTTGGTAGATCAACGCAATAACGTAAGGGGCCGTGGTAAACGTTCGCTCGTGGGGAGAACCAACAAAAGGGAAAGCCATCGTTATCACACTTCAAACATAATTTAACTCGAGTCCAAAGGCGTGGAGACATATGCATCGCATCATACATGAGGCTAGGGCTCCGAGATCACAATTAATTCCTAATACATTGTCTTTACCGGGTAATCGGTTATACCTGATCCGCCTTGTGACAGAAGAGATCGACATGCGCATTGAACGGATCGACAACCATTGTTGAAGAGCGTTAGACCACTAGCACCTATACAAGCGGCTCATGATTCAAGGTACCTAGGCAAGACCAGATGTTGGCGTGCGCAGTCAGCACCACAGTCAATGGGTCCAATTCTAAGTATTACCACTTGAAGTACTGATCATTCTAATTCGGACATCCAGGATCCGCGCATCTGAGTCGGCGCCTTGATCGACATTTGAGATCAGACGACCATCACCATCTTGGTCGGGCTCCTCACCTACCCTATATCAGATGATTGGTATGGTCCGGAAAGGTATCTCACTCACCACACTCCAATAGTCGGGAACCTAGAAAACTCGAAAATAGCCTGAGAGTTGTCAATGTCAGTCGATGATGAACAAAGGTGTTAAGCGCTACCTCGCTCTCCGGGAACGCCATGCAACTTTTACAACATGTTTACGTGGCATGGTATCCATGAGGCTGGGACAGCGACACGACTGAAGGGAAATATGTATGCATTTCGATTATTACGCACGGCTTTTATGCAAGCTCATTTAGAACCTTTTGAGCCCTCCGGTGCAGGAATGGGTTATGTAGAAAATCGTGATGAGGAGCATAAGGATGGACTGTCATTGGCACGCGTGGGTTGAAGAAGCCAGAAGCGGACTCTTGCTTCCAAACAGCCGTTGATGTGGGTGTAGCACGATCGAAGAAAACAACAGGGAAGACTGGAGATGATTGACACATGCCACGATATCTATAGAAGATATATGAAATGCCGTCTCCACAAGTATTTCATCATGTTCTCACTCCTCTTCCCCGTGCTACGTTAATTATTAGCTTGCGCTGCGAATCTGTCGAAGTAGTGATGGGCTTGGCATGCCCGCTCTCATCTTCAGTCATGCGTGGGTGTCGTGGATGGACATTTGCACTACTATTCGACATAGTCTCTAATCCCTTTGTCTTGGACTTGTCGGAAACGAAATTTTGAGATAGTAGCCGTTACTGTCTTACCTCGAATGCAGAGCTCTGAACAAATATTTTGGAGAAGAGATGGGAACATCAGCCAGGCAGCGTAAATATGGTCGCGTGAGAGTTGGCAAACATGAGAGATGTCAATCAATGAAAGTGTATATCGTTAAACCGTTTGCAGTTTGTCCTACATTACATTATTCATGCATAAACGAGGCCATAAATCTGAATTTCGAAGCGAAAGATGCCGATCCGAATCCTTTCTCATCGTAAAAAGACACTTTTTTCTTGTAATACGATACTAGCAACCAGAAAAGGTTTCACACTTTTTACCACACAATGTTCATCCTTTCGCTGACCTGATTACGTGTCAATGGTTGGCGGCCACGCAAGTTCTCGTTATCAATGGCATCTGGCAGCCAAATGTAACAAATACCATCGTCTTCGAGATCTATCTCAATAGCGTTACGCTTTTCCTCATCATGGCAAAGCGGCACCATGGGCATTGTCCGTGTGTTGAACTCATTACCACAGCATCGCCAACTCGTTCCTTTTCTGAATGACTGGGCTCCAGGAATTCCTTCATGTGTATTCCCGTTGCCCATACAGTCACGCAGTTTCATATTGAACATCCTAATATTGGAATAGATATCCATGCACGGTACCCTATATACACGTCAATAGAAGTCCGAGCTTTTAAATAAAACAATGGAAAATGACTTGGCTGGACCTGGCACTGGACCTGCTAGAAGAGCTCGGTGGTGGGGATGAATTCCTGAAAAAGTTGCTCTGATTGGGGCAGGGGATCCTTCGCGTGAACCCACTAGGATAGGGGAGGATCCTCCAGAGGAGAGGGATCCTTCACGTGAGCCCACTAGGGTAGGGGAGGATCCTCTAGACGAAGAAGCGGGAGTTGATGCTCTGGAAGAGGGACCCGAGCTAGCTTGATCATCCCCACTGATAGGATGGGGTAGACCAATGACAGGTGCAATCGCGGTCGCTACAAGCACAAAAGTTGAGATGCGCATAGTTGGAGAATGTGGAAAGCCGGCTTTCAAGGGGAACAAAACTGCTGATGTTGACTCTTTTTTATAATTCAGTAGCCTATCATATCATGATATGAATTATCGCGGTCTCAACTTCTGCCACCGCCACAGCCAGCGACCTTCATTAGGACCCCGGATAATTGCCTCGGAGGCCGATTGGAAATCCTGGTGAATTTGGGTTTTTTTGTCTGAACCAATTTTTTCAGTGCATTTTTTTTTACAGGTATATCGTATTGTTGCATGTAAAAATAACAAATTTCAATGAAAAAGAATCTCAAGAACTGACGAAGACAAGAGGGGTCAATGCAATGCTAGACATTGGCCACTACTGCAAAACTTGGTCTGGCCTGTTGTTCTTGTCCGAACTACCAGACCGGTTTCTACCTGCGGCACCCCCTTTTTTGTCCGAACCTCCGGGGGAATTATCCGGGGTCCCGCCTCTAGATTCCTGTATCAGATAATCTTAGAACGATAAGGTTGCTATGGATACATCTCGCTACAGGTGAGGTGGGATCAGTGTGGGATCCGAAATGAGTTCGATGATGGGCTGATGACGCTGCGAGCGGTGTCTCGGCTATAGGAAAGGGGGAGTACTGGGCTGACGGATTTCGCGACGTCGGTGAGTTAATATTGGGCGTTGATATTGGGCGTCTTATTCCTCTACTCCGTCTTGGTTTTTCTTGAACTTTTATTCAGAAGCCATGCTGACTTCTACCATCAACAACAAGCCAAACCACTCTCTCACCAACTTCCAAACGCCCTTCTCCTTAACTATAAATCTTACCACCGATATCTCCTCCATCCCCACTTTGCTCCCAAATCCCGCACAATGCCAACTCAATTCTACCTAAGCACTCCAACTTCTCTCCGTGAACCGTGCATGAATGAATAAAATTTTGAGATAGCAGCCATTATTATTCTACTTGCGTCGGTCTGAAATAACGCGATTGAGTGATAATTTTGGAGAAGAGATGGGGAAACAAGGGGGCGTAAATATGGTGGGCTTACTCAGGCTTGTCATGACTGCAGTCGT
>CEMU01569321.1:0-14550 GCA_900068965.1 Calocybe gambosa
CTTCGAGCCCAATCTATGCGGCTGACAGGGGGCGGCCAATATTAAGACCTAACGCTAAATATGCTGAAAAAATATCGCCGTCCGGGAAAAGGAGCTCCACTCATCGCCGGAGAAGTATATCGACAACCTCGGAAGCGAGCAGCGGGCAAAGCATGAGTCGTAGCCCTTCAGGTAGGGCACGGGCTGTCCATCGGCTCCCTCCCTTGGATCCCGATGCACCGCTGTCTCCTACACTTCCTCTGCATAAAGGAAGTCGTAAATCTAGCCATCAAAGGAATGGCAGGAATCAGGTGAATGGGAAACATTTCAATGTGAGTGCTTATTGTCGTTGAATTTATATACTTGGCCGATGGTAATTCTGAAGGGTCGTCGCAAGATTTCATTGGAGATCGACTCCATGCCCCCACCAATCAGTGTTCCCCCGCACACCGAACCACACTATCCCCTAGCGTCCGAAGATGACCTTGCCACTCGCTCATCACACTCAAATTCATTTGATGTCCAACCGACGTTTTTAGAGCCTAAGTCACATCCGATTACTCCCCTTTCACGCTTTACACCTGCCAAGAACGCAGGAATCAAACCTGTTGGTCAATCAAGCTTGTCTCTCAAGAAATTTTTTCCTGGAGATGAGGATGATGTGGATCTTTCTACAGAATATACTCACAGCGTGTCGTCTTCTGCCATGTTTTCAGAAGAAGATAAACATCGGAAGTCGCGCCAAATCCAGCGTACTCATCGAATTCTCTATCACGAACGGAAGACTTGGCCATCGCCTTCTCCCCCTCTGCTCCCGCAGAAAGCAACAGAAGCAGGTGTTGAACAACACATAGAAGATGCACCTTTGCTGGCAGTCTTGTCTAATGTTGAACCTTCACCAATTCATTCTGGTTCACGGAAGATCAGGTCACCCAAAGAGACATTACAGGCTGCGACGAGCGAAGTGCGACCCCCACTGTCCGAGTCGCGCAGTGACCTGTATAACATAATGTCGCAAGTTGGTGAGGGTACCTTTGGCAAGGTGTATAAAGCTCAGCATACCATTACGAAGACGTATGTCGCATTAAAACGGATACGCATGGAATCGGAAAAGGATGGCTTTCCTGTGACAGCGATGCGAGAGATCAAGCTTCTTCAGTCACTTCAGCATCGCAATGTTGTGCGTCTGTACGAAATGGTGGTGTCAACCGGTGGGCCTCAGATTTTTTCATCGTCCTACCTTTCTCATGTTCTTAGGCTCTGTTTATATGGTTTTCGAGTACATGGATCACGATTTGACAGGAATACTGTCTCAAACACAGTTCAGCTTTACAGAAGCACACCTCAAATCTCTCTGCCACCAGATGCTGGCCGGCTTGGCTTACCTTCATCACAAAGGAGTCATTCATCGCGATATCAAAGGGTCCAATATACTTATCAACAATCAAGGAGAGCTTAAACTTGCGGACTTTGGCCTAGCTCGCTTTTACCAAAAACGGCGACGCACAGATTACACAAATAGAGTTATTACTCTATGGTATCGCCCGCCAGAACTGCTGCTCGGCGCGACAATATATGGAGCTGAGGTTGATATGTGGAGTGCTGGGTGAGTTGCATTCAATCGACGCCGCCTTCAGGGCTAATGCAAATTTAAAGGTGTATCATGTTAGAACTATTCACTAAGAAGCCTGTTTTCCAGGGGAATGACGAAATCCATCAACTTGACGTTGTTTACAAGATTTTCGGCACCCCGACTTCGGAGCATTGGCCCGGCATTATGAATTTGCCATGGTATGAACTAGTAAGACCAAAGGAGACCATCCCAAATCGCTTTCGGGAATTATTCCAAAAGTGAGAAATCTTGTTATTAACAGTTCAGATAACATAAATATTGAGCAGGTGGATGTCACCCGCGGCTCTGGATCTTGCTGAGCAACTTCTTACTTACAATCCAGAGCAACGCGTGACGGCCATACAAGCGATGGACGCCCCGTATTTTACTCAGGAAGTACCTCGAGCTGCCTTCCCATCTGGGTAAGTGTTTGACTTGATATACTGGTGCAGTATCGATGATTTGGTACAGGCTTGCGACCCTAGAAGGCGAATGGCATGAGCTTGAAACAAAGCGTGAACGTGCTAAGAAGAAGAAGAGACACGAAGAAGCGCTGACAGAGCACCACATGTAGATATGCTACTTTTAAAACTTTTTAATTGCAAACTCTTCTAGCCACTACATCGTACTATTACCTCTGATGAGCCCTTTATCAGTTAAGTGTTGGACGATCGATTCAACCTAGAAATAATCAAATGGTTACGCTGCATCAAGCATTTTCAGCTCACATTTGCGGCTGTTAGTCTGATTTGGACGTCCCATCGTTTTGTGAAGGGAGCACCAGTGTCTTCAGCCTCTTCGACATCGCCAAGGCCACCTGCTTTGCCTTGTGCGTCATTTTCTTCGTGGTTACTATCAAACCAAATCAGGCTGTCAACCTGGTCAATTGACCCGCGTAGTCGGCCTTGCTCAATCATTTTACGTGCCATAGTCTCTGCAGCACCAGATGTGAGATCAAGTAAGGAGCCCAGACCACGGAATGTGATGTTATTATATATTGTCGAGCTTGCAAGTAGATTGTGCTCCATGACAGCACGATCCAAAACTGTGGAAGGGCCAGTTCGGGTGCTAGCAGCTGGCTCATTTATCCCAATAGTGTCATTTTGCCCAACCGAAGCAAGTCTGTCGTTAGAAGAAATAGCTATTTTTGCTAGTTGGTGAGGTTTCAGGGTCTTTTCGAATTCTTTGATTTCTGCTGGGCGCAAGATGTGATCAAGGAACATCTTTGAGAGAATATTGTATGTGGGTAGTTCGGGTGTGCGCTCATCACGATAAAGAGATGCTAGGACTCTTGATCTGTTCGGGCCTGCAGGGGCTAAAACGGCACATGTTACAGCAGCCAACCTGCGGGTAGAAGTGAGATATGTACAGTGAGAGTTATTGACAACTGACAGCATATGACGGCGTTCATCCTCATCGATTTCTCCGACGTAACTGAGTTCGTGGTAACGGCTGGCAGCCTCTAAAAATTTGCGACCGTAATCGCTTATTCGAGCTTGACAAAGCTTGAACTGTAACAGGGTCTCGCGATCATTTGTCGAATGCACAAGCAAAGCAGCTCGATTATAGTATGTTTCAGCTTGGATGGAATCTTCGTCCTCCAGCAGAAGACGGACAATACGAACATAAACTTTGAGTTTATCAGAATCTCCAATAAGCCTGGTTGGAAACCAATGTGTTTGGAAGTGAAGGTTGACTAAGGGCTGCACATACCTTTGTCCAGAGTCCAATGATATACCCATGAGTACTCTAGCAGCATCACTCCATTCTTCTTCCTCTTCGAGTAAATCAGCAAGTTGGAAGCGCAAGCTATTCGCCTTCTCAACCTCATTAGATGTGCTCGTTGAAAGACTAGGGTGAGACTTACTTGTTCTTCGTAGCTGACAATCCTGGGCTGTACCGTCGCTAGTGTATCCTCTACGACGCGTTTTCGCAACCCGGCATCCTTTATTGCGCCAGTACTTAACATTTTGACGAGTTCCGATAAGACCTGTCTGCCAACGACGAGCCCAATGTTGTCCTGATGAACGACGACATCGGCGAGTTTGTGGAGATCTGCGATAAGAGCTAATGGATCCCGACTGGCGAGAATACCGGGTATGAGTGCAATGAAAGCAGGACCTTTATCTTTCTGGCTCAGAGTAGAGATATGGGCTAACTGGGCATCCATCGCGAGGGAAGGAGAGATCACATGCTTTCCTATTGTGAGTGTCCCTCTTAACAACGTCTTTCTGAACTTTTCACACCCACCACTCTTTTTTACACTTGTTCACTTGATAATCGCTGGTCGTTTTTAATACTACTACTCCTTCGTTATGTCCCGACTGCCTCCCTATCAAAAACCTGCTCCTTTTGTATTTCCAAGAGCGCCTCTTAGTCCTCCTGAAACAACCGCTGACGTTGCGGTATCGACATCTGCCTTTCTTTCAGCTGGTCACGAGCAACGGTCAAGCGAAATAGAGCATTCTCCTTCCTACTCTGCACCTACGCCTGAACGTCCGGAGATACTAGGTTCTCGTTTTCGCAGGGCCTCGTCGATTACCTATCACGCCTCAGGTTTAAGAGAGTCTCGCGAAAGGACTGCGCAAAGAGAATCGAAGGCTTTTGTGATCATCATTCCTCCACCTTCATTTGACCAACAACATGGCCAGTTGGGGCACACGTTATCATCTGGACCCCGGCATCGATTGTCCCAAGGGTTATTAATGCCTCTCTTTCCTACCGTATGTCCTTAAAGCGCTCTGGTGATTCGATGCTAATGATCTCAAAGATGTATGGCCAGCTAGCTGCTATAGCTCGCGAGTATAATTTTCCCAGTACAGCGGGCCTCTGTCTCTACCCTCAATTTACAGAGAATGGTGTAACTATGACGCCCCGGATATCCGACGAGTCTTGGCCCCTCTTTTGGAGCCACGTTCTTGAGTCGTCTTCGCCGAGGTCACCAGTAAGCGGGAAGATAGAATTTGACATCGATCAAGGCCAAGCTCGATGGTATGCGTCATGGTTGGGGTCATCTCACAGAGACTATACGGGTCAAATCTTCTCCGCAAATCTTTCTACCCCCCCCTCTATATCATACTGGCGAGGCGAGAGCAGAAGCAGTTTGCCAGATGATGACCAGGAGAGCCATGTTATTGCACCAGTGGCCCGCCACATCCCTCGCAAACTCTCTCTCGTTGATAGGTACGACCTAACGTCAACACGTCCAGGGTCACGGTCCGCTTCTCGTTCCGCGATGTCTCCTGAACGTGTTCAGATGATCACACAAGTCTTATCCCCGATATTTCAGGAGGAAGAGCCAAAATCAGCTATCGATGACCGTGTGAAGGAATGGAGAGCAAATACTATATCAAAACCTACACCACTTGCTGCAGCTGGGCAAATCAGTTTGGAGCCTGCTAACATGCCGAACGTACTACCCATCGATGATTCACTTCTGATTCCATCTAATGGAGAGCTTAAGCTTGAAGACTATGTCTGGTCACCATCGTCTGCAGGTCCTAGCGATCACGATTTGTCGTCGCTCATGTCTCCGGTTCGGCTACCATCTGTTCATATCGCAAGTCGGGTGCAGGGTTCGGTCTGTCTCACACCTTCGGACTGCACTTCATTTGGACCTTCGGATTATACACTACCATCCCCGCAATCTAGCACATATCGCCTCCCATCTCCGGACATCGCCCACCGCATGTACGAGGATATGCCGCCGACGCCTTCTACAGCCACAAGTTGGGGACCCCCCCTTGAATACCCTACTTCACCTTCTAGTGTTTTTCGTGCACCTTCGATAGACTTGGGTGAGAGAAGTGTGTTCAGCCGGTGTGTTACTCCCTCGACTGCCACTAGTTGGGTAATGCACCGTGGGGAATATGACTGGCCCATAACATCTTCAACCTCAGCATCATGGGAATCACCAACTACACCTGATTTAGGTAGCTACAAATTCGAGCATTCATGTGTTTTACCCATGCCATGGAAACTCTCCTGGCCATACGTCACCGACTATTCCATCACCAATACCTATCTTGATCATTCATCTCCGGCCCAAGAGTGTAGACCTTGGTATCATTTGTGGCCATATACTGGGGGGGTCGCTCATCCGTCAGATGTATTTTCGACATTTCATAGGCAATTGCAAATGCCACTTGTTGAAAGTGACTGTTCTTTGTCCGTCCTTGCTCCTTCTATCTACCCTTACTTAGTACTATGTGAGTTGAATGCTAATCACTAAATGCCATTTACTCAAATATTATGTGTAGACCAGCCTGCTTATCCTCATTTCAACA
Organism: Calocybe gambosa; assembly: GCA_900068965.1. Taxonomy (NCBI): domain Eukaryota; kingdom Fungi; phylum Basidiomycota; class Agaricomycetes; order Agaricales; family Lyophyllaceae; genus Calocybe; species Calocybe gambosa. The sequence continues at coordinate 5,878 of CEMU01569321.1, forward strand.
TATATCCTGCACCTTTGTTGGCTCACAATACTGTGGAGGAAACTTTGCCTTCTGATCCTTATTTGACATTGCTACTAGATGCTTCTTCACAATTCTTCAGGCCACCTCAGCCTGTGAATGTCAAGATAGAGCCTGGCTACCCCATTTTTGACCTCTGTGAGTCTACCCCTTGAAATAATATTTTGTGTTTACAGTCCTTCCAGATCCTGCCACTTACCCTAGAAATCTGGCTGAAATCTATCCATCAGCTGTTATGGTGGATAAGTCAACTGTACACTACCCTTGTTTTGACCTGTGTAAGAAATTTGGTACCATTGGTGCACTAAAAATCAACTGTTCCCACCAGATCCAGCTGCCAATCCCCAATACACTAATTCTGGAACCAGTGTTTTATCCCAAGCTTCAGCTATTCTACCAAGCAGCAGAACTTCTGTTTATCCAGATTTCATCATCTGTCAGCCTCTATACCTACTCTTATAACTGTGTCTGAGTTTTATTGGCAGATCCTCCAGTTGAATTGGGTGAAACTACTTGGGATACTTTGTCACCAGCCAAGATTGGACTACAGGCAGTGTATCCATCCCTAGTTATATGTAAGCCCTGCCATGAAACTTTAGTCAGAAACTAACCCATACTAGATCCTGGAGGATATCCCCATATTGACCTTTGTAAACTTAATCATTTCTGATATACATTTTATCTCATGCATGAGCAGACCCTCCTGTATATCCTCCCAGTGATGCTGTGGTTGCCTCTTCTCAGCTGCAGTCAAGTTGTACTTCATGTAAGTTCTGATGATCCTTTTGCTGTCTCTTCCTCATGATCTGTGATAGCTTCAAATACAGCTTCATCAACAGGATGCTCTTTTTACCCTGTTTTCAACATTTGTGAGTATGATAATTCTCTGGGGTAATCATTACTCCCATGAGTCCAAGATCCTGCAGTTGGAGTGCCAACAGCCCTAGGAAGTGATGCTTCAATACTAGGATACCCTCAGTTTGAGCTTTGTAAGCCAAATTGACATTCTCTTCTATAGCCAACTTATGTCAAAAGATCCAGATGTAATCATTGAAGATACATGTGCTCATGAGGCCTGTGTCATCCATGCACCATGCTTATATCCCATTTTTGACATTTGTGAGTCCCTCTTCCAGCCACCATGGTAAGTTACTTTGCTAAGTTGATGGCCATCCAGACCCTGCCATATATCCATTCATTGGGATATATCCCTCTTTACCACATGACATTTGCACTCCTGTAACTTTGGAGGATAAGAACTGTAGTATCACAGCTGGATGTCTGCATCTTGATCCATATGTGGACATTAGCAACTTGCAGGACAAGTTCAAGGACACTCCAGCTATGTCTCTGAAGATTCAGGCTCAATATCCAGCCTTTGATTTATGTTTGCACTCCAATATAATTCATGGTTGTTTACTAATGACATAGTTAGATCCTGCAGTCTATCCACACTTCAATCTCTGGCCACTATCAGACTGCCCCCGCATGGCTCCACCCCCCACACCTGATGACTGTGGACAGTTAGCCCATAGCAGATTGACTCATTCTGAGCTACATGCAATGGTGATGATGGAGAGGATAGGCTCCAGCAAGTCCTTCCAGTCTCAAAACTTTCCTACCTGCCTAAAAACCACCTCACATGCTGCTGCTGTTGCCATGGAACTCACTGAAGATTTTGATGTGTGCAGGTCCAAGTTCTATGAACCAGTAAAGAGCTTGTCAGAGGAACTGTTGGCTCGCTGGAGAACATCAAATTTGAAGCATGACATTCAGTCTGAACACAGGTATGTTTATAGGTCCCAACCCTTATCAAGCACATTTTATTTGGCTGAGGATAGGGATTTGCCATTATGGGTTCCACCTGTAGGCCAACAAATGACATTGAGTCAACCATCATCTTCAATGGACTTTGCTGGCCAGATATTAAAAGATTGTAAATGGGACCACTCTACTTCACTTTCAGCAGTTCCAAAACCTGTCCTTCCAAGGCCGGGCAGTATAGTCTCCCAGCGAGTGAGAGCATTTGATGCCAGTATGTCTGATTAACTTTTAGTTTCTAAGGTGTTGATTTCTCTGTAGCTCGAAAGGGTGCTCAAATGCCCATGGAGACCCTGTCTGAATTTCCGGTTCCACCAAATCCTCCAGCTGAATAACTCACTCCCATAACTTTTAGATTCACCTTCACAATGTAGAAGAACCACTGAAGTACTTACACAAATGTGCAGTATGATACAAAAAATTATAGATACATGATGGATTCATGGGCTATCCAAGTTTGGCAACACTTCATCATTAGTTAGCCTATGACCTGATCCCTGCATACGAGCGGCTGAGGAGTGCGATGTAGAGTGACTTTCATTAGCCTGCGCCTGGAGGTCACGGGCGGATCGCCACTCTTTCTCTCTCTCATCAGCGTCCCGCTTGGTCAGTCTATCATCCATGAAAGCCAGTTTAACCTGCACGCGCCCATCAGTAGCCCATTTATGCGGCAGAGCCAACATTACCTGATTTGTTATTTCTGTAGCAACAGCCTTCTGATCAATTCTTGACAGAGCTGCACGCTCTTCCCTTTCCCTCTCCGAAGCAATAAACTCCTTAAGCATGGCTGTCCCGATACGTAAATCATCCATCCGCCGAGGATTGAAAGTATAATAAGGTTGGAAATTTTGGACCTAGACTGCGGCTCAGACATTGCGCCTAAGGGCATGGCACTCACTCGCCTCTGGACGAAAACCTAACTATTTGAGCAGAGTTCAGTTTATAAAGAGTGACTCCCAAAATTTAACGGACTTGTATGGCATATTCTAATGTACCTTTAGGGTCAACAAGGTTCTTCTTGATTATACCGTTCGTAGGTTTGAACTGGTGATACTTCGGGTTATCAGGTTCACGTAAAAGGTTCTCAGCGATATTTAACAGCGTCTAGGATACAGAGTTTATTGTGCTTAACGAGATGGAAACGACTGCGAACTTACTTTTAATGATGCGGATGTTTGCGCTTTTGGGTTTGGCCGCACGATGCCAGGGTCTATGAGTCGGCGAAAAGCTTGACGGCGTTCGTGCTCAAGAGCCATTTGCGCTGCCGTAGGCTGCGAGTCTGTTTGGTGTATTCGGCGCTCAGCTGCAGCAGCCAGTGTATCTGAAGATTGGATGGTAGACATAGTAAGAGAAGAAGATATGTACGTAATCCAAGCTTGACGTCAACAAATCGGTGTCGTGAGCGTCACATTCAGACTTGCTCGATGCTACCTACGGACTCCTTGCTCAATGCAGATTATGTCGAAGAGTCGTGAGTTGCTGCGAAATATTTGTGGTCTTTGTTGAGCCTGGAATTTGTCTAGACATATTCGAGCGTTTGCAGATGCGCTGGCCATCGATGAATTATATCTCGATAATCAAGACGCTTCTTCGCCAATCATACCTTCTACCCCAGCTTCTCCAGTTGCACTACCACCAGTTCGTGTGCAGAAGGTGTCTGCCTTGTCAGACTTCGCTCCAGTTAACCTGAAAGTCAAAAGGCCTGTGCTTTTGCCTAACCGAATTTGAAATCGTCTTTTAATACGACCAAAGGCGCAGGAAGAAGGACAGACTACACGACAAGCGTAGAGATTGGCTGTTTTCCCTGTTACGCTGGCCTCTCTTAGTACGGTTCTTCTGATTATTTTTACGGCAGCGGGATTGAAATTGGAAAAGTTTTTTATATTTATCTTCATAGCAGTGGAATTTGGTTTTTATGTGATCATAAGGCAAGTAGTTAATACCAAAGAGTGGTTCACAGCTTGTAAGTTAGTGAACGATCTCTGATACGTTCCGACAAATAATCCTGATCACCAGGGCGAGGGAAGAAGGGTATCCTCAGAAAGAAATTACGAGCAGCACGAACTTACGAGGTGAGTGCTGTATCAATATATGAGTTTTGCGTGCATTCAGATAGTATGTAGGAGTGGAAAGGAGCAGCGGAAACTCTTGACCAATTTCTCCATTTTCATGAGTGGAAGAAGGTGGATGAAGACCCCTTTTACGATTGGAAGCTAGTGAGAAAGGTGAGCCGAAGCCTTCATTACTAGGTATGACTCATTGTGTAAGATCCCAGGTGCGAAGGTCTTTGAAAACCTTGCGAGAAAAGAAAGATACTCGAGGCTGCCTTGGAGTGTTGGAGACCTGCATTCGTGCCAATTTTGCCGGGATCGAGTCACCAAGGCAAGAAAGTCCAACCCTAGCATGCTTTAGCAATTTCTCACTTCCTCCGTAGATTGTATAGCGAAGTAGGCAACCTTTTCTAACCAGAATTCCATTGCTCATTATCGGCAGACATTCCTAGGCACTAAGGATCTTATCGAATGTAAGAATTTGGTCAGAGTCAAACGAAGACCTTAACTATTTGTATAGCATATTTTGTCGAGTTGGAAAAATCATTGGTGTTTATTCGGGAGACTCCCGAATTGTCCATCGACGAGAAAAAAAGATTCTTCAAAAGTGCCAATACCAACCTTGGCAAGTTTCTCGGCTTGCGATATCACTCTCGAATCAATTGTGCTGATGGCTACTTTTTTATCAGGTATTTCTGCACTATGTCTTTCTGGAGGGGCTTCTTTCGGGTATTGTATGCCTGGTTTGTAATATGCACAAGGTTTCTATTTGCTCATAATGTAACACTTCAGATCATTGCGGTGTTGTCAAAGCTTTTCTTGATGCAGACCTACTTCCACGGGTAGTCACGGGAACGAGCGCGGGAGGTCTCATTGCGGCCTTAGTATGCACAAGGACTCTAGAAGAGCTCAAGTCTCTCCTAGTACCCGAATTAGCCAACAGAATCACGGCTTGTGAGGAGCCGAATAGAGTCTGGTTGGAACGACTTTGGAGGACAGGAGCGCGTTTCGATAGTGTTTTGTACGCCGTGGGCTGCTTCCTACGTCTATTAATTCGCTAATACTCAATTTCATCAGATGGGCAAGGAAAGTGAGCAGTTGTCGTAATAACTTCAACCCGATATTGTGAACCGTACACAGTGCACATTCTTCACACGCGGCTCGATGACTTTCAAAGAAGCGTATATGAGGACTGGCCGTATATTGAACATTTCAGTCATCCCTGCCGACCGTCATTCGTGTGTTGATATTCTAGATTAACGCAATGCTTCTATTGACTTTTCTTTTTAGGCCAACGAAACTTTTGAACTACATGACTGCTCCTGATACTTTGATTTGGACGGCGTTACTTGCCTCAGCTGCTGTTCCTGGTATCCTAAATCCTGTTGTGCTGCTACAAAAGCTAAAAGATGGGAGCGTCGTACCATGGAACTGGGGTACCAAGTTCAAGGATGGGTCCCTCAGGTCTGATTTATGACTCTTGTCACATGCAATCTAATATTGTGAACTAGGGTGGATATCCCACTCCAAGCTTTGAACCTCTACTTCAACGGTATTTCTACGCGTTGTCCGCTAGATCATGAATAATTGCTTCTCAGTAACGCACCCTGTGGTCTCTCAAGTTAACCCGCACGTTCATCTCTTTTTTTTTGCCCCACGTGGCTCTGCTGGAAAGCCCGTTGCGCACAGAAAAGGAAAGGGTGCGTCATCTTCAAGATGAGTGGGCTTGTTAACTTATTTAAAACAGGCTGGAGGGGGAATTTCCTACTATCTGCAGCTGAGCAATGGTTGAAACACGAACTTTCAAAGAATTTCAAAGTCATACGTGATCTTGAGCTGCTTCCTCAATTGCTTGGGCAGGACTGGTCCAGCGTATTTCTTCAAAGATTTGATGGTGCTGTTACGTGAGCGCAAGCCTGGTTTACCTTCTGTCTGTTTGATTTCATCCTTTCCCTTAGCATTTGGCCAAAAACACGCCTCCGGGTAAGATTTGTCCCCACTAACATGTCCTCATTGTCTCAGTATACCCACACGTAGGATTGGTTCCGATTGTTGAGTGATCCTGATCCATCCGAATTAGAGCGTATGATACGGGTTGGTGAGTCGGTGACATGGCCTAAAGTAAGTATGGTTCTTTGTCTTACACTGTCTCTAGTATGCTGAGCTCTGATTAAGTTACATATAATCGAAAATAGGGCTAGAATTGAAAAACAGATATATCTCGGTCGTGAATTCGTTCGCAGAACCTTGAAAGGAGGGAGACTACATTCTGAAAACCGGACAATGTCTCTTCTCGACACTCTAATACTGGACTCCCACGTGTCCCCAGCTACCGCGTCTCGGACAAGTTCAGACCACCCAATGCCAGTGGACCCAGATGCTGAAGCCGCGTTTAACCGAGGCTCTCGCTGGTTTTTCAAGCGCGGGCATGCCGACACATCTTCTCCTGGCAGTATGACTCCTGATATCAAATTCGTTAACGACCCCCTTCGTTCTTCCAGTGTTCGTAGGAAATGGACATCTGAGCTACTCAAGCCGTCTCTTCGAAGATCAGTCTCGGGCCTCGCAATTCAGTCGCCGCCATCAGACCTGTATCATCGTACCAGATCGTTATCTGGCAGTTTACTCTCCAAGTTTAAAACAAGGTCGTTCTCAAATATCGTTTCATCTATGACAAGCGATATGAAGCAACCAAGCGGGAATTCAAGCGGGCGCAGGAGCGATACTAGTTCCTCCGAAGACGATTATCCTGTCGAAGCTCGAAGACGGTTGCGCGACCAGTCGTTCACCACTTTGGATTACGACATGCTTTCGGAGGAATAGGACGTGATTACTTTTTTTTTTTGAACGCTACTCGAAGATACATTAATGTCTGGAATGAAACGATTTTATACTGACTCCCAACTGCTGCCAAACAATCACATATTATCTACAAGCGTGATGCATGAGGCGCGTGAGGTTTTGGTGTTTTACTATGTATCTACTCTCGCCGTCTGCGACTGTATCCTCCTCGCATCACGTCACAAGCTCTTCTGATGATTCCGCCGCCATCGCGGTATTGTTGTCTGTTCTTCTTCTTTTATCCCTCCTTCTAGCGTGCAAGCGGATCTTTCTCAAGGCACGCAAGTTGAGGCAACCACCTCCAAGGTCCAATTTGATACAGTCTCCCGCTCATTCACCCGTTTTCTCTTTCCCTTTTTTTGAAGGCGATAGCGCCAAGGCTGCTTTTCTCGTCGGTTTTTTTGGCTCACCTGGTAGGGAAACAAGCACCCGAAATGTAGCAGGGAAGTCAGAACGAGAACAGACCTCAACTTATTCATCTCTTGCTGGCTCAATCGTCTCCGGTTCTTTCCAGAGACTCAAGCGTAATTTGGCGGACGAGTCGCCTTTGTTGAGGACTGTCGATGATTTCCATACCCTGAATAGAGGGAGCCGCGGGAGAGGACAGCAGAGGACTGTTTCTCTTGCAATTCCAAACCGCCCACTTTTCTCATCTATTGCCGGATCTCCTATCATACCTGCACTAAGACGCTTCTCTCTGTCGTCACTTTCTTTACCCGAGAACATATCTCTTAGACCAGCTCTACAGACGGAGATCACTGAATACCATCGGCCATTACTTTTACGCCACGTTCTCTCTCTGGAAACAAGTCCTCTTTCTTTGCGCAACATTAGCCCTCCTTTGCCTCTAGTTGCTCGTCCTCTGTTGGAGTCAGTGACTAGGGCTTTCCCACTACCTCAGCCGTACTTAACAACTCCTGGTTCTGCTAAACACTGTCTTCCCTCCAATGATCAAATCTCAGGCGGGCAAAATGACTTCCATAACAATCATATCTCAGTGTCTTGGGAATGTCTTTCGCCTGCATCTCGTCCGATTAAACATGCCTCACAATTTTCTCTCCAGCCTCAGCCCGTCTCAATCATTTCTTCCTTGGTGAAACCCATAAACGCAGCGAGGATTGCCTGGAGTCCGCGTCGATCATCCGTTCGAGGACGACGAAGCCTCACAGCTGGCCCCTCACCATTAAGATCCATGACACTCCCAAATGCATTATCTGAGTCGAACATGGGCTTGGAGGAAAGCCCCCCAACATTGGGGTCACGGGGCTCGGATGGTTCAGTTTTTTATCCGAGTATTGCTCGCACGTCTGATGCAGCCAACTCACTGGAACGGTCGTGTTACGGAGGAATTGCCAATAATGATGATGCGGTGTTGGATGCTAAACAACCCGACATGCTACTCAGCTTGCTACTTCGGGAGTTGGTTGAAGAAACAAGTCAGTGGGATCCAAGCGTGTTCAAGCACCGAAATTTCAAGGCGATGATTGAGAATTCAAAACATCCTGACTACATTCGAGCTCAAGCTCAGGTCGTGAAAGAGAGGAACGCGTGCAAGAGGGACATGGGACTTGATCCGCATGATATGGATATTTTTCGAAATGGCTACGAGACTTCCATACCTCACGCACGAGTCAAACACCCGTTGAATATGAACCAAACGACTGAAATACCCACAAAGTATAGTCAGCCTGAGCACCACATTAAGGGGTATGTATGACATCCTCGATATTCTTAGTTTGCTAAACCCATCTAAATTTAGGGGTCATTTTGGAGTCGCATATTGATGAGAAGTTACTCTAACAGTTTTATCAGCCGCTCTTTGCGTATACATATTTTCCGCTTTTTGCTTCTTACACTACCGATTCGAAGGCTTCCGTTTTCGCTCTAGTCATACATCCTGCTATATCTATATAGCTAGGAATCTCTACCTGCATTGAACCTG
>CEMU01569321.1:14559-33848 GCA_900068965.1 Calocybe gambosa
GAACCTGGGCTGTCGAAATTACATGACAGACATGCTCTTCAAGAACCATTTTTTCAAGTTAACTTGACTCGTCCTATCTACTAGTTTCTTCACTTCACCTTTGTCAATGGAAGATTGGTACCTAACAAATTCTTTGGCGACGCTTGGAACATGTATACCCACAGGAACAAATGTCTTAGTGGAAGCCAGGTTTTCAAAAGCCTATTCACCAGATCAACGGTTACAGTAGCTCAAATTGGATAAGCGCAAGCTTACAGTCATGAGGACCTGGCGGCCACATTTCACCATTCCAATACTCCCGCCATTCACCTGCACAGGAGCAGAGCTCGAAGCGCGGATTTGGTCTCGGAAGTACTTGTAGAGCATCTCAAACGTGAATGCCAGATGTCCAGCTGAATTAGCATGAACACTTGCAATGAGCAAACAAATGCTGGGATATGGTAAGACTAAACGGCGACTAAGAAGCAGCAAGTATTATAATGGCTCGAACCGACCGTGCAACAGTGGAAAACGTGGGCGAGCTCGCTGTGTAGTGACTGCGGATGTGAGATGTGCAGATAATAGAATTGGGGAGCTCGGTGATAAACGAAGGATGACAGATAGCTGGTGCCAAGGTAGGATAAGACGTTCCGACAAGATGGATGAATACACTAACCAGCATCCTGTTTAACATCCTGATGTCCCGTGTCACGCTGAACGTTTCATCCCACACTTTTCGCACTGGTACATTGGCGATGAAAGAGTTGACTACATCTGTCCACAGTACTTGCCATTCCACAATGGTATCATTTGATTGGCCGGTCACAAGATCATCGATATTAGCAGACATAGCGGTCCTAATGATTTCCCCCCATGTTTGTATCGTACATGGAGGTGCCGTTCGAATCATTCTACCCGAAAAACGGCTTTTTACTCGCTTTTCAAGCATTGATATTGCGTCAAAACGAGTAGAAAGTCCAATTACTGCGAAGCCCTTGGACCCTGATAACGTGCTGCAGCTTTGCACCGTGTCAAGTAAGCAGTACAACAGAAACTGGCGAGGATGCAGCGCAAAGAGCTCAAAACCATCGAGTATAATGATGGCAGGCCGTTGGAGGGTAGGCAGGACTGATATGAGGGCTGGCAGATGAGAAGATGGTGGAAGGGTTACCTTGGACGCAGCAGAGGTGTCCAAGAAAGGGTTGACTTCATTTTCGTCCTCTGTTTCGGCGGTTTTCAACGCATCATTGGTTAGGAAAGAGGTTCCAGTTAGCCTACCAAGTTGGTAAGCAATCTCTCGCATTGCTAGACGATCATTATGCTGGGTCCAACCCGAGAGTCGAATTACAAAAGGAGCTGGTCCTGATACTCGTGATAGGCCTTGTTCGATAAGCTGGATTTATCCGTGAGGTATAGGTGGGATAGTTTGCACAATTTCAATGCCTTACCCTTGACTTTCCACTTGCTTTGGGTCCTAGAATGAGACAACTATTTCCCTCACCCCGGGTAACGGTTCCGTCAAGAAGATTTGCCAGTTGCTCCAGTGCCGCTGAATTTGTTGAGGGATCTTGATCATCGTCGTTATAAGCACATGTAGTCTCTGATATATTGTTGAGAGCGCGTAGAACAGCTTTCTTCTGCGCGTTTAGACAGTGATGAAGGTGTTGTGGAAGCCCGAGAGAAGATATCTCGGAAGGATGGAGTCCTTCGGCTCTCCTCTTGGTTGGAGTTGGCGATGCAGAATTTGTATCTGGAGGCGACAACAGGTCGAGTTCGTCCCCGCTACTATTCCCTTCGCTCGTCTGAATTTGAGTATCCCTCCCACAGGAATCTAGGCAGTCATTTATTTGATCCGAAACACGTAACGAGCCTTGTTTCCCGTACGTTCTGAGATTTCGACGCGGGGTGGTCAGAGGTGATGTTGTGATGCTGTCAGGTTTTGTGTTACTGCGTAGAGTCCGAGTGGGTGTTTCTGCTAATAAATCATGCAGTGGAGATCCCTTTGGACGCTTGGTTTGAGATACACTGAGGAGAGGAGCTGCAGCCCTACGCTTTGGCGGCATGGAAGAAGTCAAGAGTCACAAACCTTTCAAGCTTCCAGTCGAAGCTAGAGGGCGGGTAATCACATGATTGTTATGTCACGCGTCATACGTGACACTCTGCAACTCAGAATGGGTTTTACAGGGTACGCAGGACTCTCTTTCTCCGTGGTAAACTAATACTGTACTTTTTAAGACTCGCTCGTTGGGTAAATGCTCCTGCGTCTGGGCTTCAGCTTGTTCGCGACAATATAGTACTCAACCACAATGTGATTGCCTCACAGCTGTTTGTTATCGCCATGGCTTGACTGAAGACTATGCAAAGGGCATATATAGGGGTCAATGGAAACTTTCTATCAAATCATTCAGATCCATCATTGGTCAAGTGCCTAACTTTCAAGTCCCTGCGGAAAGGGCCATGTGTGCGCTTACAATGGACGAAAATGTCTTTGTCCTCTTGGAGGATCCCCTTGCGCCAACAAGAGCGGACGTCCTTGCAGCAGCACCTGCAGGTCAAGAGACTACCTATCTACAAGGGCCGACTCATTTTCGTACTACTTTCTTAACATTACGGCCGCCAGGTGCTCTTGAGCAACTGCTCGTTCAGCTCAAGGCACGCTGGGTTTCCGTTCGTCAATCGACCTCAAGTACAGCCTCAAGAGGGCAGTCTAGCGGACATCAGCTCACTATTGAAGGTCACATTTTTGCCATAGGAAACGACTGGCTCGTACGTATAGGTAATGTGATACTAGCAGGTGGCGCTGTAAAAGGAATGCTTCTAGAGGTGCGTACTGGTTTTGCTACTTTCTACTTTCTCTTGCGACAGCATTAAATTTAGGGATCAGGCAGAATATCTCCCATTGCCAGTGCTGCATTCACCCATCGCAGACGGCACTTCCGAGCTTCTTTCAAATCTCCTGACCTCCATCCTGCCCAACATCAGAGATGCTAAAACGGTGGCAGTCACTATCAATGACACTCAATGGGAAGATGTTTTATGGGATAGGGAAGAGAAGGACGAACAAGACGCTAAACAGGAATCGGAGGATATTTATGCGTTCGGAGATGAAGATGTCCCTATGAACAAGCGAGGTGACTGGATCGGTGTTAATAGGGATCGCAGGTCGGCATACTTGATCATGGGTGCATTGAAGTCTGAAGGAATTCTTTGAGGAGCTTCGTAGTGAATTACTAGTGATACGTCTGGTAATACTTTCGACAAGAATCACGTGGTTACCAGTGTATTTCAGTGACTCTGCACAACCTGGGATGCGACTTTCAACATAGTTTTGGACTTCAAACTTCACACTCAAACTAATGCTCCTAATTTCTCGCCAAGATGATCAGAACAACTTGCACAACCAGATGGCTGACTTTCATACGTCGTCCTTATGTCCGAAGCGAGTCAACCGCGCTTCAATTTTATCAAAACAAGCAGCTGGAGTTGTACGCCTCAAAAGAGGCTAAAAGATTGACCTTGAGACAGTTGGTATGCTCTTTCCTGCCTTCATCTAAATCCATAAACAAATTTCCATTAGGTTTTCTTCGGCCGTTCCATGGATGAGGATCGTCTAATTAAGGTGCTATCTCATCTGGACTACTGGCTCTTTTCTTACGGCCGATTTGTTGTGAACAGAGCGCCAATTATGTCCGTACAGAGTTGCCTATCCGTATAGCTCATCGTCTACGTGACATACAAGCGTTGCCTTACCTTGTGGTTACTCAGGAAGGTGTTGCAAAAGTTTATGAGGTATATCTTAAAGGACGGTTTCTGGGTCTTTTCGCTACTCATGCTCTCAAACTTGAAGCTGTACTGGTCTGCGTTTGAGCAGTAGGTGATGTATTCTCTGATGTGTGAATATACTCCAAAAGTCATTTAGGTTTCGACGATATCCGCCCATTACAAACATGACAGAAAACGACGAGTTTTGCCGATTTCTATCAGGGATGCTTGGGGAACAGTAAGAACCTATTCTTATATATCTAACGCTGAGGCTGACGAATAATAGTGCTACCGTCATTCCAAGCCTTTCACTCGGTCTTTCACTTTCATCACGATTTCTCCCTCCAGATCAACTTGATTCTTTCATGAGACGAATGCTGATCTCACGCATCTCAAGACGGGTGCTTGCAGAACACCATATTGCCCTTACAGAGATCCATGCAGGAACACATAAAGAACGCTCGGAAGAGCCGCATGTTGGCATTATATTCACCGGTCTCAATGTGAAAAGGAGTATCGAGAGGTGTGTAAAGCTTCTGAACGCGCACTTCGCTGGGATTGAGGATCTTTACGGAGACGGTGTACGATGGAAGGGATGTCCTAAGATTGTGATTGATGGTCATCTTGACACCAAGTTTCCATATATCCGTGAACATTTAGAGTGAGTCCCTGCACCGCTTCGAAACCCAATGGCATTAAAGCAATATCTACAGATATACCGTGTTTGAATTGCTAAAAAACGTTCGTTATTACTTATTCATGTTTTGTTGAAAGCATGTGTTAATATCGCACCCCAAGTCTATACGTGCAACAATTGTGAAACATCGTAACTCTACAGCACTCCCTGTCATTCGAGCGACGATTATAGCCGGACAAGACAACATCGAAATCCGGATATCGGACGAAGGTTGCTCCAGCTGCTTAAAATAGCATCTTTCCAACTAACAATTTTACAGGTGGTGGACTCTTTACGCCTGAAAACCAAATCAGAACACCCACGGACCTGTTTTCATTCTCTCATATTCGTAATGCTACTCGACTCGAGGATTCTCGCTTGGGGGCTCTCCGCTCGTTTAGCTTAAGTCCTCAAGGAATTCGAGCGACAGTCGGAGAGCAATTTACGAGAGGGAAGAACGATTTGCTCAGCCATGATAAGGACGAAAATGAGCCCAACAACCCTGAAGAAGAGGCTGGCATTGGGCCACATACCAGAATAGGTATAGGCCTGCCCATGTGCAATATATTTGCAACGTACGATTCATACCGCTGTTTACTCGCGAAGTTCTCAAGTCATTCTCGCAGGTATTTTGGAGGATCGTTAGAGCTAATATCACTTGATGGTTGGGGTAAGCACGACTTCCTGGAAACATTATTTAGCCTCACCAAAGTATCATCAGGGACAGATGTCTATCTGCGACTCCCGAGGCTGGTAAGTCACTCTTCTGGATGTGCTGATTATCGCTTATCGTGAGCAGGGTACAAATTTGGAGGAAATAGAGGTTTAGGAGAACAGCCTAGTATCTGGCCGGACACCAAGTAAAATTCATCTGGCCTATGACAATTATTTATGTCAGTGTGTCGGCCCTTGCTGATGTGGATGTGTCATCTCGTCATCTCCTTGTCTCTCGGCACCCAGTACAGAGCACATTGGTAGATAAATTGTACAGTATTGGGTTATATCTGAGCTCTGGGACTGGCCTCAGCAAGTCAAGTAGTATCGTCGTTTGGTAGCACAGGATTTTGTCCAGCAACGCTTAATTACAGGATATTTGATTTTGGCTGTGCCCATGACTGGTGACCCTTGGATCAGCCACAGGCCCATACCCATCTGATACATAATTATGCTCGAACGGGCTTGTTGCCATACATCCATTCCAATATCCACCAGCATATCCCACCCACATGTCCCACAACGAATTTCCTCCTCCTCCGTATTCTGAACAAGAATTTGACCAGAAACTTTCACAGGCGCTCGCTCTTTCTGCTCAGCAGCCTCCAGTAGCTGCTGACGAAGAAGAGGAGTGGGAGCAGTGGAGTGAAGCTGCATTTCTCGCTGCAGAAGAGCGTAACAGAGCGTCCAATGGACAAGGTTCATCTTCCCGGACTCTAAGGCAAGAACACCACCATGTCGTATCCTCTCGAGCTTTAGATACCATTGAACCTTTGCGAATTCAAAAACGAGACGAATCAGGTAGCAAGCAGCGTCCTAATTGGATGGAACATGTTGACTTGATATCTCATGGTAATCCTGAATTGCCAGTGAATTTCTCAACAACAGCGCTTTCTTGGCAACCCACCCAATCATTTTCAGGTCCAGATTACGACAGTTCATCTTCGTCCAGTGTCCAACCTTGGCATATACCACAACCAGAAATTCTCCCAGATGACGGCTACGAAAGTTTCTCCTTACCGCCTCCGTCTTTTGCTGCAATTGGCCCCCCAATAGATGGACTTGCCAGATTGGAATACCACCCTGAGTCTACACCTCCTTCACCTCTAGCCTCTCCAGTCTTGGATCATCACACCACTCCACGATCCGACACGTCCCCGCCACATCTATCACCATCACGCCCAACGCCCTTCTCAGGGATATATGTGGATGGCTACCACAACTATACTCAAAGGGTACCCCGTCACTCGTTACCCACACCTCCTCGTTCCACCAACTTTCACTTTGAACAACGTCCAACGTCCATACAAAACCCGCGCCAGATCTCGGGTCTCTTTAACGAGGCCCGCCACTCGGAAATACTTCCATCTCTATCGCACAAAGAACAGATGGCTCCTATGCTTTCTCCTCCGCCCATACAAAACCTTTCCAGATTAGACCATAGCAGCATTGTTTCAAATACACATGGCAAGATTGTGGGCCGTTCAATTACAAGAACTGCATATCCAACCGCCAACGCTGGGTCGTTTTACAAGTGTGTGCTTCAACCTCCGCTCAAAGCGACCGCTGATCCAAATTTCGTACTGTAGACCTGCTGTTTCCGCTCAACTAGCAAATTCTGTGTCTATGCGACCTCGAGAATCACCTTCGTGAGTCTACCTGATCCATCCTGTTATCAGATCTTAATCTATTGAAAGCCATCCGCTTCCTCTTGAAACTACCCAGCTTCAGCCCGTCCGTCGCCAAGATGTGCTACGATTGAAGGATCATATGAACTTCCCAAGGAACTCCGTAGGTACAGATATCAACACGCGCATTGATATGTCGACACAAACGTTACAAGTCCAACAATCAAGCAACGCTTCACACTTTCCCCAGTACCCATCCCATCATACCCCTATGGGCTCTACGCCCCATAGATGGGCTAAATCGGAGCAGCAAATAAACCAAAGCTTTCGATAACCTACAGAGCCCAATTGACTCCTGTACTGTAATATGTATTGCTTATAATAACATGATCCAACACAAATTGGCGTGATTGTAACTTGCGTCGCCATAAGTACATCAACCAAAAGAGTAGCCCGTGTGGATCAAATATTTGGAATCGGTGCTCAAAAGAAGAGAGTAAGCACGTTGAACGCCGCTCTCATCAGTTGTTGGGCTTGATGGCTGGCTACTCTGAATCGACACGAAGCTCAACATCATCCATACCACTACATGGAAAGACATCTACAGAAGACACTAGCAAGCCGGCAGACTGTAGGTTTTGACATGGATATGGTAGCAGTTGACCACTGTGCTTATGACACATTGGAAGATGTTTACTTCGACAGGACTACGGCCGGATTTTCTGACGAAGCTATACCCCGTGCTAAAAACGCACAGTTAAAGCTAGAACACTATTATAAGGTTGCTGTCGACTCTGCTATAGAACGAAACGCAAGGTACGTACTTGAGCTTTAGCACCACTGGTGGTTTATTCATCCTATCAGACGCGTCGAACTTGAACGCCGACTTCAGAGCTATGTAGCAATGTCAGAAGACCGCAAGCAAAGGCAATTACAGCAGCTTGGAAAGAAAGAATCCACGTTCCTTCGTTTGCGACGCACAAAGCTTGGTCTGAAAGACTTCCGAACAGTCAAGGTTATTGGTAAAGGGGCGTTCGGAGAGGTGAGTGACGGCGTAGCTACCGCCGTGGGTCTGCTTATCGATTAAATACCAAGGTTCGCTTGGTCCAAAAAATAGACACAGGTAAAATCTACGCGATGAAGACCTTGAGGAAGGAGGAGATGTTGAAAAAAGATCAGGTATACTTTTACTCTCTATTCCAAACGATTTCAGTTGAACGAAAATTAGTTAGCTCACGTACGGGCCGAACGCGATGTTCTTGCGGAATCCGACTCTCCATGGGTTGTTCAACTGTACTATTCGTTTCAGGACCCGTCATACCTATATCTCATCATGGAGTTCCTTCCTGGTGGTGATCTAATGACTATGTTGATCAAATACGATACGTTTTCGGAAGATGTTACACGATTTTACATTGCCGAATGCGTTTTAGCAATAGAAGCAGTCCACGACTTAGGATTTATTCACCGGTGAGCGATCAGTCTCTTCACGACACACCAATATGTTTCCTCATGGTTTACCCATCAAGCGATATAAAACCTGACAATATACTAATGTGAGCACAACTTTGCACGTCCCTCAGCTTTTTATTGTTACTATCTACTTTCAGTGACAAGACTGGACATGTCAAACTCAGTGACTTCGGGCTCTCCACTGGGTTTCAAAAAAAGCACGATTCAACTTATTACCAGCGCCTGCTCAATCCTGTTAATGCAGCCAGCTCTCCCACCATTACTGCTCAAACCCAAAGAAACAGTGTTATGGTTAACTCTATCAATCTCACCATGACAAGTAAGGATCAGATAGCAACATGGAAGGCTAATCGTCGGAAGCTGGTGAGCCTGGTTGTTGTAACACATACCAGAACATAATTCATACTTGACTTTATTAGGCTTATTCCACCGTTGGGACCCCTGACTACATTGCACCTGAAATCTTTCTCCAGAAAGGATATGGGAAGGAGTGCGACTGGTGGTCGTTAGGGGCCATCATGTTTGAATGCCTGGTCGGCTATCCCCCTTTTTGTTCTGACTCTACACATGAGACGTATCAGAAGATAATTCATTGGCCCCAATACCTCCTCTTTCCTGACGATGTTCATCTAAGCCGAGAATCTGAAGATATGATCAGGCGGTATATACAGAAACTTGATAACGCAAAACGTTGCTAATATTTGTTCCACCAGTCTGATAATCTCTGCCGACCGTCGGATGAATGCTGAGCAGATCAAGAATCATCCATTTTTTTACGGCGTAGATTGGAATATGATTCGTCAAATTGATGCACCTTTCGTCCCCCACCTGCGGTCTATGACGGACACTTCCTACTTCCCAACCGATGACATAGACCAAGCCGACGAGGCACATCCCGCAGAGACTAGTGAGGCTAGCAAAGATCTGGCATTCTTAGGGTCAGTTCTGCCTCTCTCTCACCCTCCGTAACGCAAGTTAATCTCCATTCTGCCCAGATACACATTTAAGAGATTCAACTTGTCTTGATATCTGGTATTCAAGTAAACTTAGAGGATGCTTGTACACTAGACTTAACTTATGCCATTACAAATTTAAAACAAGATAAGATAAGATTGTGTACTAATCAGCAAATTTAGCGAGGCAAGGTTGCATGACTACATCAACTGCTTTCGCTGGTCCTTGGGAGTCGCTTCCGGTGCCTCTTACACCATGGATGTATGCATTCTGTTGTGAGATATTCACTCTAAGGGAACTAACAAAGCTTTTTCTTGTAGTCTCGATGTTGTACAGAGCATGGGTCATCCACAAATGACACCAGTTCAAGCGTCCACCATCCCACTATTCATGAAACACAAGGACGTCGTCGTAGAAGCAGTAACAGGCTCCGGAAAGACGCTAGCCTTTTTGATACCTGTATTAGAGCGACTTATTCGGCGGCAAACGAGGTACCGAAGGCACGAAATCGCGGCTTTGGTCATAAGTCCAACAAGGTTTTTAAATCCCAAGTCGATACCACAAAAAGCATTGTTAATTTTAGCATAGAGAGCTGGCAACGCAAATTCACTCGGTCTTTTCTCTTTTTCTCTCTTCTCAGCCGGACAAGTATCATAAGAGCGAGGCGACCTCTAACACTTCTCCCCCACATGAAACTAAATATCCGCTCCCTCTCTTGCTCGTTTCCTCGAGGGAATCGTCACCACTGCAGGATGTTAGCCGGTTTCAAGATTTGGGTGCAGACATAGTCATTGGGACACCCGGACGAGTTGAAGAATTTCTATTAGGAAAAGGTCAAAGAACTGTTGATGTCCGAGAACTAGATGTCTTGGTGCTAGATGAGGCCGACCGGTGTGTGTTCTCTACGCTTGCGGCTCGAAATAGATAGATTATATTGTATCCCCACCCCAGTCTACTCGACTTGGGTTTTCAGCAAACGTTGGCTCGCATATTGGCGCATCTTCCAAAACAACGCCGTACCGGGCTTTTCAGCGCAACAATGTCAGACGCAGACGATATCTCAGAACTTGTCCGCGCTGGACTTCGAAATCCAGCAAGAATAACTGTGAAAGTCCAATCAAAGAAGGTCAAACGTGGTTGCACAGCCGATGAACAGCACAGCTGCGAAGGTGCAATAGAGGAGCGGAGAATACCTGCGAGGTAAAAATGCTTTTCTAAACTTCAGCTACCCTCAAACTGTTCATAATAAATCTAGCCTCGAAAATTACTACCTCAGTTGTCGTGCGTCTGAAAAAATAGTGCAGCTATCCCGTATCATAGCTCTCGAGATGTCCAAAAATCAATCCTCTCAATTCATCGTATATTTTGCGACCTGCGCGTGCGTTGATTACTTCTATAAGGTAAGGAGCTAAGAATCCCTCCAGCATATCATTCATCATTTTAGTTCAGGTTCTACCCAGTCTCTTGCCACCCTCAATCACTCTTCACTCACTCCATGGAAACCTTCCGCCAGCCTCGCGAACACGTACGCTTGCCACCTTTTCTTCAGCGCTTTCGAGTCCATCATCGCCTTCCATCTTACTTGCGACGGATGTGGCAGCCCGTGGACTAGATTTGCCGCACGTAGATGTAGTCATTCAGTTTGACCCACCATCCGATACAAAGACCTTTTCACATCGCTGTGGTCGCACCGCGAGAGCTGGTCGAGTTGGCCGAGCCTGGGTGCTTCTCGTTGGACGTGAAACGGACTACGTGGGTCAGTGAGCCATTTATAAAGGTGTTATACGTGCTCAGTGGAGTTGACAGACCTGATGCGCTTACGAAAGATACCTCTCAAACGCCAAACCTATCTGAACGGAAACGCGGCAACAATAGTTGATGAACGGCCCGAAGATCTCCAAGTAACCGAGTACCTTGACACAGTGCGCAAGACGCTCCTGACAGACCGTAGTCTGCATGACCAGGTGTCTACTATATCACTTGCCTAACATCTACATCCAAATCTAACGGAAAGGCTTTCTAGGCTGTAAAAGCTTTTGTTTCTTTTGTTCGTGCATATTCGAAACATGAGGCTTCTTATATCTTTCGAATCAAGGATCTCGATCTTGTGGGGGTAGCAAAGAGTTTTGGGCTCCTTCGACTGCCCAAAATGCCAGAATTCAAACACATTGATCGTGACGGATGGGAAGACGCTCAGGTTGAGGTAAGCTATCTGCTTCTGTTGTTTTATAACCACTCAATGTCTTGCTCGTAGTGGGACGCTTTTGCGTATGCCGATAAGGCGCAAGAAACCAAAAGGCTTGCTACGATTTCAATCACGCAAGAACAAAAAGAAAAAGATAGATTGTTGCACTCAGAAAGGAAAATCGCAAACGCTGCATGGAGTAAAAAGACAAAAAGGAAAGAAGAAAAGGAGCAGCGAAGAGAAAAGAGAAATCGGAAGAAAATTTGGCTCAATACACATATAAAAAATGAGCCTGCAACATTGAACGCTTCGTCTAAAAGAACCAGAGAAGACGGGCGACTCGACGCGCCGAAAGATACTGGGGATGATTGGGAGGAATTAGGAAAAGAGGAGAGGATGGCGAAAAAGGTGAAGAAAGGCACTCTGAACCAGGAAGCATTTGATGCAGAATTTGGCATTGGTCAATCTTGATTCGATCCGAATATTAGAGATGTATCGTATAGTAGAGTATGACTCTTGGAAAATGGACGAAAGATGAGTGTATATGTATAAATTATAAGTTGGCCAGGGCAATAAGTCATTAATCTGAATTAATTTGTTCGCGGGGCCGGAGAATCGGTCGCATCTAAAGGATAACATCCAATTTCAACCTACAACTCATAGCAAGGATGAACAAACGCACCATCTCGACGAAGAGAGGTAAAAGCTGGGTGACAGCATGCAATTCCGGCGGTTTTAGATTATGCTTTGTCTTCTTTTTCACGTTTCGACGGGTTCCATGACTTCGGATAGAGGAAGAATCGTGGCTATGTTTCTGCGGTGAATCGTTACTGAGCCTGGGCGTATATTCTCGTTGATTTATGTGCTGTAAAGATCCCTGATTCTTCGATGGTGTGCGAGGCGGTTCACCAGAGGAATGGGATAGCGGGCTCGGGGGTAATGGCTTTGATGACCAGTCAAAAGTCGCAGTCTTTGATGCAGAAGGTAATGGTGGGACAGGAGGCAGATCCTGATGAAGGCGAGTTTTCAAAGATTGGTTGCTACGAAGCGAAAGAGATCTCTTGCGGGGGACACGAGAAGGATGTGACCGAACAGCATTAAAGGTCTGCGACCGACTGGGAGTGAGCGTGCCGCGTTTAGCTGTATCTCCTCGAGGAAAAGCTAAAGGTTCGTTCTCGATACTACTATCTGCGCCAATTTCGCTGCCATCTTCCTCAGATTCCTCCGTCAAATCGTAATCACTCGAGTCATCATATTCATCGCTGGAAGAGACGTCGGTTTCTTCCGCAGCCAGATCATCGGCATCGCCTTGGACAAGTTCGCCAAAGTCGATTTCGCCAACAACACCGTTCACAAGTTCCTGTGTCGCTTCATCCTCGATATCAGCGTCCCCTTCCTTTTCTTGTATTTTCCCAAATCGTCGCCTTATCTTCGCCTCGTATGCAACTTTGAGCTTATAATGATAAAGAGAAATTTGATCCACCTCCGCCAGAATGTCTTCGCGGGCTTTGCCAGCATGTGGGAGAAGGAACTCGAGACTTATTGGAGATCCTGCACCCTCTCTAATGACCGTAAGAAAGAGTTCGATCCATTGCATAAGATTATTGAAAAGATTTTCGCCCTTCGAATGGACTTTATGGACGAAGTGATAAAATGATTGCTCGTGGCGTTGTATGAGGTCGATGAAACCTTGAACAGTTCTATGAGGGTCTTCTTGACTCACTGTATCAAAGTATGCCTTCAGAGTGGAAATAAAGGTCAAAGCTGAACAACTGACGTTCTTCCACTTGCTCAACTGTTTTTATGAGGTCATTGATAAAATTCTGTAGATCGCTGAGAGAGTCTGCGATGCTTGCAGCGCGATAAACTTGAGCAAGTGGAGTATAGAAGATAGTAATGATATCTTTGAGAAGGTCCGCAGTAGAACCCTGTAGCATGCTTGAGCAGGGCAATTACGACAGTGCAAAGGAAAGCAAACATACTTCGAATATCAGCGCGATCAGCTGCTCACGATCCCGGAGTCTAGAGTACAGATGTGTTAGCACCCTGAGATCTTCTAAGAGCCACGCATCCTCATCTTGAGGACCATCGTCGTCGTCCGAATCATCCAAAGCGGCGCGGTATTTCAAATATATCTGGTGGGCCCGATGAGCCTTCGCCAGCCGATGAATCTGCATCCTTGATAGTGTAGGATCATCAGGAGCACGAAGCACAACAGTCAGCAAATGCACATTCTCGGCAGCTGTACAATAGAAGTGCGATCAGCATGCACCTCATTCAACACCATTCATGATGATGAGCTAACCTGCATCGGCTTTGTACAGTTCTTGAATCTCCCTCGGCGCATACACAAACTGGCGTACCTTGGAGCACATGATAGGGTCGTCAACTTTATCCTTCACGGCCTCTATTTCATTTTCTAGAGCTTTCACTTCTTCTGTCAAAGAGCCCGTAAACATTCTATTGGTGGTTGTTCCATGGTATTCAGAGGCATTGCAGGCGGTTCACAAAAAACGTACCTCTGCAGTAGACTCCGCCCACCAAAAGGCTGTGCAAGAAATAAATCAAGGACTCCTAAAGGCAATAATTAGCACAACATGTGAGGAGCAAACTTATACAAACCTCGTATCATGGCAATCGGGTTGCTTATTCTTAACACTGTCTTCAACATAAAGTATGGCATCAGTCCGTGTATCCTTTTGAGGCTTGCGAACGTCTCTGACGAATTGTCTGATGCTACAAACTGATGGAAGACAGTCGAGGCCAAGCTGGTATGGTGCAAAAATCAGTGATAAAGGGTTATGCAAGAGCCAAATGACTGACGATATGCGAGCCCATTCTAGCACAGCCCGATAGTTAGGTGGAAGATCACGAGCGTCAGGAGTTACCTTGATTGTTGCGAAAATTTGTGTCAAGCCATCTTTGAAAGCAATCAGCGTACAAGAACCTCCTTTGGAAGGAAGATTACCTTTGCCCATGATGTCGCCTTTTACGCTTTTCACTGCCTCCCGCAAGCTTTCCACGCGATCAGCAATCTCTTTCGCAAATCTTTTCCGTCCATCCTCACGAACGCGGTCTGCTTCCTCTCTGCGACGCGTATCATCTATTTCCGCTTGAGTCAAACTGATAGGACCTGATGTAAGGAAAGACCTGAGAACAGGAGAGGATGCAACCGCCGATGACGTCATCAGTGAATGAAGATAGGCACGGAGGGTCAATCTATTCTTTTCCCGTGCAAGACGGGATGTAGCTAGGCTCGTTTGAGAGGAGGATTGTGGGATAGCGTCATCATAGTATAGATTCGGGTCGTACAAAGGATACCCAATGGGCGAAGGGCTTGCCAACGGCGTGGAGGTAACAGCTGTCCTGTCTTTTGGAGGTGGGGTGCGAATCTGTTCATTAGCGTGATACTTTTGCAACTACAAGCAATGTTTATGAGCACTTGGAAGCGTATACAGGCTAGGAATATACCTCATTGGCTAATGTTCGAAAGTCACCATATCGCCTTGAAACAAACACATCAGGAAAGCTTGAACGCCGTGTACGAATTATAAATTCCTGGTGTCGGAATAAACCTTTCATAACATCGCCAAGTAGAATAAAAACAGACTTCATGAGCGCGGCTCCGCATACGGCCCCTGTCAACGACCGTCCTTACTCCAACGACATTGACCTCGAACACAAGGTTACTTATCCTTGAGGCTTTAGCTAGCCTCCTCTTTGCTAGCACCTCAAGCCGATCAAGATCGGATTGATTTAAACGGACAACTTGTTCTGGCTCAAACAATTTGATTGCAGAGCCCAAGAACATGGCCAAATTGCGCTCGATTTTTGCGAGCAATTTCTTCCGCGTAGCTTGTTCCGTTTTTCCACTCGCATCTTCATCGTCAGCCAGAACAGATGTGGGAGACAGGTTCCTTGACAGCACCGAAGAAACAAAAGGCTGGAGTTTGTCCGAATAAAAATCCTTGGGCGCAGCGGCCATAAATGGAAACGTGAGAACAAATTGACGAAAAATAAACCGCAAGAACGGAAGGTCAAGGTAGGGGTCAGCATCCCGTCGAGGAGGAGAGAAAGGAGGTCCGAGGAACGAGAGGTTGCTCGAATTGGAAGGTGAGTGAGTTGTTATAGCATCGATCTCGTTTCTGAATTGTAGTTGAACCAGAGCCTTTTTGAGATAATGAGCGCGTATTGGGGTCAGATCTGTAGCAGGAGGTTTTGATTCACTAGGAGAAGCGTTCTGTTGAATCGAGACAGCCGATTCATCATCATTATCATCATCATCATCGTGAACAAGGGGTTCATCGCTTCCTGTAACGAGCGGCAATGGGGGGATTTCACGTATGGGACGCCTAGGTCGAGGCAGTGGTGGTGCTGCAGGTGGAATGGACATGTACTTTTTGAAGGATTGTTGGTGTGGTGGTGACAGGGGTTAAGGCAATCACTGCGGCTAGACTTGTCAAGATGACATAATGACAAACGATTAGATAAGACAATCTGATGTATTTTCCTTTCCTGGGCAACGACAAGATGCAATTTAGTGATAAAATGAGTTACAATAGTGAAATATAGTGATAGTATGCAATAAATCATGATCGTGCTAGCAATACAGTCCTTGAAAATGAGGTGGGGGTGAGGGGTATGAAAGGCAATGTTGGGTATGTTGGTAAGAGGAGCAGAGCTTGTCCTTGTCATGACAGACATAGCTCCCAGGTGTCAGTTTCCCCTGAAGCTTTCCTGAATCCCCCAAACATGTGGGTTCTTTGAAGGAAGTCTATCCTTTTTATTCCTTTCGACTTTTCCAGTTCAAAGGCTTTCCTGTCCATAACCAGGCTCGAGTATCGCCTCTGATAGGCATCGCTCACCCTGCGCTTGTCCTCCTCCCTCGGGATAGCATTGAAATCGGACCCATTAACATTGAGCCGCAATGCGCGATAAACGGCGTCGAATACATCTCTCACGGAAATGTACGCCCCCGGCCTAGAGTTGGATGGCACCACATTGATGGGCCAAGGCAGCCTGTCGCAGACGATTTTCATAAATGGTAGCGGAGGGGACGTTGCCGGCTCATCCATAACTTGTGGTGGTAACGAAGGGTGAAGTTTTAGGGATCCGGGAGGAAGAGTGAGGTCGTAATGGATGAGGGGGACGCGAGCCATGTTAAGAACTTGATTGATGTTGATTGGCAGTGGCGGCAATGAGGTGTGAGCATAGGGAGAACTGAAATAACTCGAAGGGGGGGTTGCGGGGCCACCTTCTGAAGGTAGAGAGGTTGTGTATGAGTATAGGGGAGAAGGGGTTGGGGGGATGCCTTCAAAGCGGACGTGTTTGCCTGGCATTCTGATAGACGCGATTGTGGGGTTTGAGGATATGGTACATACGCATGGCTGGTTCTTATATATATATAATATAGAAAAAATACATACGAGAGAAGAGTTACCAAAGATAGATAAAGCGGCCATGACTGCGTCGCAGTCACCAAACACCGCCTCCTCGAAGGCACTGACAGTAATAATGACCCTAACTGACTCACAGCCCACTCAGCTGACCTTTACTATCAAGCGCCCATCGACCTCCAGCCCTCCACTGTGCTACTAATCTCTTTCTTCACCTTGTACTGAATATTCGCTTAATACTTACTGGAGCCATCCATCTCTATAACCCTTCTTTCAAGGTGACGTATAGGAGCCGTATAGGCGCCTATCGTGTCCGCCCCACCCGGAAACGAGGTCAGATCTCAGTTCGTGCCCCCTCCCTTTTTTGGTAAAAGCAGGGCGACCCACGTGTGACGACGAGCGTGGAACACGAATACAAGTTTACTGCGTAGCGCCAACAGGGAAGGCTCTAGAATATCGATCCGCCTTGCCAACCCCCATCAATCCAACAGCAAATCAGCCAAATCCGCATCGCCTTGATCAACGCAATCATCACTCATTGTTATTACGCATTTCGCCCTGAATACTCTTTCGCTTAGTTATACACTTCACGCATTGTCTAAGGTGTTCGTCACTACTAGTGCCTTTATCTCTTTCTAATAGACCGAAAAACTATCCTGACATCGGCGCGGTTCACCAGTGAAGGTGGTCTGTTGTGCATGTTGAGCTGTGCAACCATGACGGCGTCTAAGCTTATCAGCTTGTAATCCACAGTACTAGTGTGGGAGCGGATTTGCTTGGCTAGGCTACTTCCACAATACGATCTATGATCTGGGCGTCTAACTTACTTGTCAACCAAGTACGGTGTCGGACCTCTATCACTTCCGGTCCAGGAGATAAACCGCCCCCAGGTTGGTCGTTTGTGTATTATTATTTTTTCTACTCAGATCAACTTCCACCCCATTTTGGCCTGTAGGCGGTACGGGCCATTGGAACAGACACCGCCCTTGCTTTAGCGCTTGGTGGTGCTTCACATACAACGCATGACGGATTTGGTATAATTTATCATATGATGTGCATTGCCCACGGATAGAACCCCATGGGCGGGCTCAAAAATCAAATCGGGGTTTTTTTTCCTTATGTATTTTCGCATTTGTCCTCGTCAATGTGGCTAAGCTAAAATACTTTGGCACTTTGTCTGACGAATCAATATGAATCAATACACCGCTCGTTCAGATTGGAGCGATACCTTATCTTACGTCGTAGTCAGAACAAACTGGTTCCAAGTTGCGACTAGGCTTGGACTTTAGGCGCCTTTGGGAAATAGAACTGGTTGTCAACGTTGCTCCATTTGTCCTTGTCTCTGCCTCAAGGGTCGAAAAAAAAAAAGACATAACTGTGATTGACGATCGTTGTCCACATATTTTTATCGTCGGCTGTGCATTCTGAAAGATGCAATGACTCCCGACACCATCGTTTGCGACTTACCGACGCCCTGCCAGTGGACAGAATATAATTAATCCCGGGGTGGGTAAACGATCCTCGATTCGATTCAGCGCCACTACAAAGTTCCTATTAGCTCTGGTCGATAGTCTCGTAAAATGGGTGTACGTGCCACCATGCCTTATTGGTGGTAAAACCTATGGACCGACACAGCCTGTAAAAACAGCAGTTGATCGGTATCTTGGATGGCAGTTTTTTTTTTTTTTCACCTCCTTCTCAGCGTCTAAATACTTGATTCTCAACGTCGGGACATTCTTGTGCCCGCTCCTGACCTAAGCTGTGGCGATGGATACGTTTTGTTGATCATGCCATGAGCATCTAAATTTTAAGCGGTGCTTGCTTTATGGAAAATTATACAAGCTAATACTAGATATTACAAGTCCGGATGAAAGGGGGCTCCGGGTAGTATTGAACAAAAAAAAAGTATGTTGACAAGCACAATAAATTCGACGTATGATGATATGAGAGAGAGATTGCTTGAAATTCTAACGAAAAAAAGAGAGCAAGTCACAAGTTCCGCACCTACCCTTTATTTTCCCCGCAGAGCGGTATCACTGATGCCCAGCTATAGGATGCCACACCCATTCGAGAACCACCTGAACAGATTCGAAAGGCGCAGCCATGAAAGCATGGGCAGAAGAAGCAAAAAACAAAACAAAGAACCCAATCAGCACAAGCACCGATCTGATGAAGCGCAGAAAGCGGGAGATGGTGTACCAATTGTTATTGAGTTGCTCTATCCAATGGACGACGAGCAGGAGCCTCAGGCGAGGACTTTTGATGGGGAGGAGTTTAGCTTTTTCGTAGTCGTCGATGGGGAGGATGTAAGCGACCCAAAAGGAAAACATGGATGGATCAGTGGGCATTGTTCCGTAGGCGCTGGAGAGGCGCTGTACGATCCAAGGGGCTGTACCGCGCTGAAGCTGATCAAGAAAGGCACGACATCTGGACATGAGAGCCGAGTTGGAAGGGTGTAGGGGAGTGGATGTATTGGCGGGGGAGGGCGGTGTAAGAGGGCGGGAAGGGGCGTGGGAAGGCGG